>VUQR01011688.1:20171-49699 GCA_015108515.1 Hemichromis elongatus
CCCCCACCCCACCCCCGCCAACCTACAGCCCTTCTCACCCTCCCCCGTCAACCCAACCCACCGCCACCCATCCACCACACCACACCGCCCAATCGCATTTGGTTTTGCCACCATAAAACATACTTTTTCTCACACAGGCTCGCTCAGCCTCTGTTGCTATAGCAACCTGGCTGCATGCGCTCTCGCCCCATCAAGTTTGCGTGGTTATAGAAGAACGACAGACTTTCCGTGTGTGTCTGCTTCAGGATTTTTTTTTGTACATGCCATCGGTTTCTTTAAAAATTGTCTAGCTCATTCTTACTGTTCTCGTTAAGTCACTGACGGTTTAATTCACCACTGGATTCCCACAGTTTCTGGCAAGCTGTGGATTTTTTTGTACTATCAGTATGTCTTAAAGGCCTCAATACCTGGAGGCTCTAATTTGTTTGCAAACAAAGTCCTATTGATTACCTGATTTAATCATGGCTGTTTGGAAAAGTCCTATTAGTTAGTGCCCTCAAGCTTCTCGCACTGAAATATAGATTGATTGATAATCAATCTACCTTATTACAGCAACCGAAGTAAGGTGTGCAGTGTGTATGTTATTATGAAGGGATACATAGATCATGATTTTTTGGGATAGACGCTCTCGTAGACCTCTGTTTGTCTTTGATGGCCTGGTTACAGAGGTCGCAGGGTGGAGCAAGTGCCAGTATTTTAAGTTTCATTGTCGAACACACGGCCAGCTCTCTCCTTATATCATAGAGTTCACAGTTGCTATTATAAAACAACACGTGGATCTCAAATTTAGTCCCGTAAACAGTTTAGCTCTGCAGAAGTGAGCACTTGGTTGTAGCTCATTCCTTTAGACTGCAAAAGTCAGTAAAATACTTAGTTTTAAGCAGTTTAGCCTAGTTTAGTTTAAAAGAATACGTATCTGGTTTGATTTATTGCTTCGATTAAAAGGTCAAAAATAGTCTGGGATCAAACTACATCAAAAATGTTTCTTTTATGTTAACATTTTTGCACAGAATAAGTAAAACAAGTAATGGCTCCTTCCAGACATGGTTTAAGCTTAGACTCAAAGCTCTTGTCCGCCATTATTGAATTTTTTTCTTAGTCTAGGGCAAAGGCCATGTCTGGGAAACTAGCTGATGGTGTATTTGTCAGTGAGATATAGGCTTTTCCCCTTTGTTGTGTTAGCTGCTTCAACCTTCATGCAATGCTGAGTTAACCATTTTCTGGTTCCAGCTTTATGTACTAAAATATAAGTTTTACTAATATCCCCCCTCAATTCTTTGCAAGACAATGAGTCCGATTATTTGGAACTATTCCTTTAAGCATGCCAACTGAAGACATACTGTAACACAATTATGGTGGTGTTTTTTTTAGGTGTGGATGTGTCATCCATGCATGCCATGAAGATTCAGAGACCCAGCACCATGCTCTCTGATGTTAGACAGCTTGTAGCCTCGGGGGGAAGCCTCAATCAGCCCAATGAAGAAGGAATTACTCTGGTATGTAAAAGCACATATATGTTAGGATGTAAAAGCATTCTGTTACACTTTAACTTACAATTTCTCTTTGCTGCTCTCTCTCGCTATCTCTCCCTGAAGCTCCACATTGCATGTGCGAATGGTTACAGAGAAGTGGTGACTGTGCTACTGCAGAGCGGAGCAGATCCTCACCCTGCTGACAACAACTTTTGGACCCCTCTCCACCTGGCTGCTAAATATGGACAGGTAAATCACAGCTGCACAGAAAGCCAGCATGTTAAGGATGTTGATTAAATAGTCCCCTAATTTAAACTCAGTAATGAAAAGATGGGAAAAATTAGAGATAGATTATTCCAGAGAGAAGCGTGGCTCCGTTACCTTTTACACACTCTGATAAGCTGTTCTTCTTCAGCCATTCGATCAGAAACAGGCAAAGCACCGGCACACAGGGGGACTCTGTGTATGAATTTGTTACAACAAATGCATACAGCACTCTAGATTAGCAGTTTAATGGCTTCTCTCAGAAGAGAGGAGATTGATTTCCAGATGAGACAGTGGAACAGGAAGGGAATCGGATCTGCTGGTTTGGGAGGGTTCCAGCTTTGAAGAGAGGAGACTGATCACATTCAGATCTTGCTGACCCAACTAGTTATTTAATTACATTTTGGGCTGTGTGCTTGGCTGCTGACAAAGACAATTTATTCATTTGCTGTGTTGAGTCGTTCGATCTTTGGTTTATCTGACCTCAAGCTATGTTTTTTTTTTTTTTTTCATTTTTTTTTTTTTTTTTTTTTCCTGTGAGTTTTTAAAATTATTTTCTTTATCTCTGTGATTTTTAGCCTTTCCCAGTTTCATTCACATGGATCTACTGATTTAGTTTTCTTTCTCTCCTCTTACAGAATTCCTCTCTGGTGTTGCTTTATGATCAGAGTATAGCTGTTCAGTAAACCTAAATGTATAACTCCACATAATTCTCTTTATAAATTGAATTTTAACCTCCTTCCATGTTGTTGTTTTTACACAAATCATGCTGTGTGTGTTTGTAAGATTGAGTGTGTGTGTGTTGTATGTAATATGTAAGTGTATTTGACTTAAGAGTGGCAGTGTGGAGGATTGGAAAATCGATTAGGTTTCCCTCACAGTGCTTAGTCCATCAGCTCTTTACTGGTGCCAGTGCTGTCTTTCCTGCATACAAACTACTCCCGGAGCCTTCTTAACATTTACCTTCTGTCGTTTTCTTCTTATACTGGTTAGTGTTGCTGGCACAAGACTTTATGGCTGCAAAACGTGTGTAAGTAAATTGTTAGTTCTACTGGTAAGAAGTTCTTCTGACACGAGACCAAAGCAGACGATTTCTTTGTAAAAACTCACTGGAAACTGTAACGCCAACCGGTGCATTAGACCCCAAAACCCCATGTGGAGTGTGGTATTCACACTAGACTGACCCTATAAGAAGATGTATGACCCTATTACTGTAGCTAATTAAGCTTACCTCTCTCGGTCTTGTGATAAGTTAGACCCTGGCTCTTGGCTTCCCCGATTTGACTCAGGCCTTTTCAACTTGTGTCCTCTCGAGGGAGAAATTCTTAAATACTTTTGTGTTGGATTTTGCAACTAAGTGACAGGGTATTTAAATGCGGTGCTGCAGGGATTTGGATTAATTTATTCAGTTTTATAATGAAGTTACACATGAAGGCTGTGGAAATACAGCAGCAGCATGATTTTATATAACAGGTTCATTTTTCTGAAGAAGTTTAATGCTAATGTCAGTTTTTGCAATGTGTGACAAATATTAAAGGGACATTTGGGCTTTTACCCAGAACTACTCTGTCTGTCGGAATCTACATCACCACTGAGTTTGCCTTGTCCTTGCTGAACCCCCATGTACTGATAGCCATTTCGTAGTGCTCCTTTAATCTTTGACCCACTCAGGAGTTCAGATCTCGTGGTGCTACTGACGTGCTGTCAGTATTTATAGAGTGTGAGTGTCGCTGACGGGGTTTGTGTACAGTAGAGACGCCGTAAACTCATTGCTGAACAGCTGCTGACATGGGTCAGAGGAAGACCACAGAATGTGCTGAGTCACTCGCCCATATACTTTGATGATGTCTCGTTTTTATGCAGTACTTCAAAGAATCAGAAATGTGAACTGTGACTTACAGAAAAGGATATTGGTACATTTGGTATCGGAGATCCATGAAGTTGGGCAGTAGTATTAAATAAAATGCTAAACATAAGCACTCCAGAGGCCAAGATATTCTGACCTCTGGTAAATCGCAATTTGAGTGTGTCATTTGTCCACTTTATTGTTTCCAGACTCTGAATAGGCTGAACGATCTCCAGACTTGGAAACCTCCTCCCTGCACAAAATAAAACACAACTGCATTTAAAAGTTTACAAACAGTGAAACTAACTGACACAGAGGTCTAAAAGTTTCGACACCGTTTAGAATTTACATAAGAGCAGAACGGGAAGAGATTCAGAGTAATGTTCTTTAATGCAAAATAGTGAACACTCATAATTGTCTCATGAATGTCTCATAATCTACAGTATGTAATATCATCAGAAGATTTAAAGGATTTGGAGAAAGCTCTGGGTGCAAAGAACAAGGCTGTGAATCAGTATTGGATGCCCGTGATCTTTAGCTCCTCAGACTGCACAGCATTAAAAACAGGCACGATTCTGTAATGGAAATCTCAGGGCTTCAGGAACACTGTCTGTGAACACTGTTTAAAGTGCTATCCACAAATGCAGGTTAAAGCCCTATCATTGTGAAGATGAAACCAAATGTGAACGTGATTCAGAAACATTTAAAATGGACTGAGGCAGAGGGCAAACTGTTCCCTGATCAGGCGAATAAAAATTTGTAATTCTTTTTGGAAAACAGATTAAAGAGGAGATGGACCATTTGGCTTTGCATTTTCTCACTTAAACATTTGATATGTTTCCTATGCTCTATTGAGAATAAAATATGGCTTTATGAGACTTATAAATCATTCTCTTTTTATTTGCTTTTTACACAGAATCCCAAGTTTTTTGGAATTGGGATTGTACATGATACATTTAAATATTTTGTTCTCATTAAAGGACACTTTCTGTTTATTGGTAGTTTAGCTGGATGATAACCTTTAGTTAGAACACTTTTACAGTTACTGCTGCATAAAAATGTAAAGTGGTGTCTTTTAACAGTGCTGGTTATGTTAAATGGAGCTGTCCTAAAACTCATTGCATCTCTCCCACGTTGCAATGAAAAATTTAATCCTTCTTTCCAGTAATAGAGTCCCACTAAAAATACCTGCTGTATACTAATCCAAAAGGGGCATTCGTATCAAGCTGTGCATCACGCTTCGTGAGCAAAGATGGGTGGTGAAAAAGACAGTTGCTCTGTGCAGAAATTATAGTAGACAGCTATGGGGTTCTTTCACTGTGACATGTAACGGGAGATGGGCTCATTATTAAAGGATCTCCTCGGTCAGAGGCAACACTTGTGTAGACTTGCGATGTGTGACATATGCCGTGTGTAACATCTGCGAGGTGCTTGAAATTCTAAGTCTGTGTCTCGGTAAACCGTGATACATTTGCATATTCGCTCTTCTCTTCACAGTAACTATAAATGTAGGTATAACCGCCTCATCTCCCGTGACCTTGTACAGGAGGATGTACAGATGTACAATGACATGTTTTTCTAGGTTTTAATGAAAAATGGCTGTTTGTCCAATCTTTTACAGACAAGCATTGTTAGCCAGTTGCTAAGGCATGGCGCAAACCCGACTCTGCTGAACTGCAACCAAGACAAGCCCTACGGTAACACATTCCACACAAATATACACGTGTGCCTAGAAACACACACAGACGTGGCAGCGGGAATGGGCAAACACATTTGAGAGAGTGGGAGGTAATGATGCGAAAAGAAGTAGGGGCATAAATTTTGCCTTATTCAGCTCAGCCCATTCAAAAGCATTAACAGTCACTGTGATGATACAAAACAAAGAGGCATGCACAAAAAGAAAACAATAACACCCAACCTGTGCTAAACACAAACACATTTTTGTCCTGATTAAATTTGGTTGGTAGCAGTAATTATATAGCACTGGTGGAAATCATTTGCTAATTGGCATAAAGGTAGCATATTATTACCATAAGGATGTTTTTTGTTTGTTTGTTTTTTGTCTTTTTAGCGCTAAAAGACTAATTGGGTGTTAGCATGGTGCAATAATAATAGATTCAATAGAGAGAATTAACCGTTGAGCCCAGTTCATTGTTATAGAAGTGAACATTTCCTGGGTAACATCCACAGGGCAAGAGGCGTCACGCAGTGGTTTGATGATAAGCTTGAAAACGATGCGACTAATTTGCTATGGTCATCTAACTCACCAAATCTGATGGATTTCGTTATCATGTTACATCTGATCTTTCCTATGAAGGAATATTTTGATGTTTGCTCTTAAAGTTGTGTCCTGGAATCCAAATTTTACCCTGCTGCATAAACAGGTCGGTGTCAGTGCTGAGGCCTCAGTCACACAGGCCTGTTGGCAACCATCAAACAGCGTAGTTGTCTGCATAGAAGATGTCGACTTTCAGTGTGAAAAGTGGTATGCAAACTGGAGATTTACAAGATTTGCCTTCAAAGTAAAAGGTTTTTTTAAATGTGTTGGTCATAGCTGTGAGGCTCAACCTTTATTTTGAAGATTTATTTTTATCCATTTCTGGTTTCCCGCCTGCTATTTTGAAGAGTAAATAGTGAATGTTACTAAGCAAGCATGTTACCAAGGAACCACAATGAGGTTTTGGATGCAGAACCCATGTTACCAATTTCACCCAGTGAGAATCAGCAACCACTAGCAACCATTTGCCAACTGGTTGGGGAATAATAATTCTTGTCTAGCAACAGGTATTTGTCAGGAGATCGCTAACTGGCCTTTGGGACTGTAAGATTGAGGCCTTAGATGTTACTTATGCTGTTGAAGAGAAAAGAACTACTGGGATACTATCCTGTGCGCTTCTTTAGAAATTTTAGTTGTCTGTTGTGTCATAGTGATAATATGTTTTTTGTATCTGGGCTTTGGATTTACCTTATAACCTCTAAATTGTGTGATAAAATGTCATTTCTGCCTCTAACCACTTTCCCCCGTGGTGTAATCACTACTCTGACTGCCTCACTGGGGTCTTAATCAATACCCCTTCTAGCATGCAGTCTTGGAAAAGAAGTGAGACAAGCCCTTAGAGACTGAGACTCAGAGCCCAGAGCCCCGCACCCCTCCAAATGACGAAAGAAAGTCAGAGCAATAGATGAGTGCCTACACAGAAATAAAAAGACAGCTTCAAGCCATTCCAATCCCTCGTGCCCTCTTAGACCTCATTACAAAAAACGATCTTAACTCCTTCATCTTAAGCACGGTTGCATTGATCCACAGTGTGCATTCTCCACCAGTGAACACTCATTCACACAAATTTTAAAGGTTTAAGCTTGGCAAGAGAACAAAAAAGCGTACCTGTGAAGTGCTGTGACCCTTACAGTCTTTTGAACAACATCATTACACTCTTAGAGCTATGGCGTACAAATCTGACATTTTAAAATTTGTTTCTCTATCATATTAAACATACCTTTGTGAATTTCAGATTTCATAATAGTTTGCTGTACTGATTATCTCATATTTCATTTCATGTCATTAGATATTGCAGTGTCAGAGCCCATAGCAGATATGCTGCTGAGTGTAGAAGAGAGCTGGCAGCAGAGGCTGAAGGACCCCTCTGCTCCTCTACCCTCCACTGACCAGCGCTATGATAGTGGTTCACATGACCTCAACACCCCTGTTAAGAATTTGTGGGTTCACTTTTTTTCATAAGCACAAAAATTGTCATATTATGTTACATATTATAAACCATTTTTCCCTCTTTTGCTCTAATTCACTTTATTGCCTAACCATCTACTATGCCACCCTATACAGGAACCCTCTGGGTATCTCAATCGCTAAGCGGGACAGTCTGCTGGAGAAATGTGCCATGTTCAGAGAGGCAGCTGGAGCACTGAGGCGACAACCCTCTCAGGATAATGGCCTAGATAGCCCCTTTGGCTCTGGAGCCAGCAAACTGGAGCAGGTACCTTGTCATCTTACAAGCTGCAAAAATCAGAGTAAGACAGTAAGTACACAGATAGTCTCCAGAGTCCAGAGGGGTTTAAGCAAGACAGAAGAAAGAAAGTCCCATAAAAACAGTGTATTTGTCCTCAAGGAGAAGAAATATAAAAACAAATAGAGCATACAGACTTGTATATACTTATCTGAAACACAGGGTTTATTTGTGTGTTGCTTACAAAACTTTGAAATTTGACATCATGACGTACGTGTCAAATTATGCTTCTCTTTTCAAATTTCAAATAAAACAGTCGCGTGTTTTCACCTCAGAGCATTTGAACAAAGTGGAACTTCATAGATAGCTCCAAAATTAAGGATTTGAGACCCAAGAGCATTGAAGATCCTCAAGTTACCTTTTCAGCCCTTTCATTCTTTTTGAGACCACTGTGAGAGTTTACATTAAACTAAGTGTATTTTCTTCAGGTGAAACTGATGCCTCCGGCACCCAACGATGATCTGGCGTCCCTCAGTGAGCTGACTGACAGCAGCCTTCTCTACGAGATGCAGAAACGCTTTGGCAACGACCAAATCTACGTAAGACTCTGCTGTCCTTGTGCTACTTAAGAATGAATTCAGAGAGCCAAGGTACACGTGCTCTCATGGGCATAACAGGAACATCTAGTTGTTTATTTGTGATGGAGTGTGTTTTATACTCTGCTAATTTTCTGGGTGTTTGGATCAAATCACTCATTCTTTATACCCATTGGCTCTACAGTCAGTTTCCCTTAAGCATATATGCATGTACAGTATACACATATGAACACCCTACAAAGTGCATCGCAGATTCTGAACTTCCTCTCCTGAACACTATGATTTAGATCATATTGCACTTTTTACTTATGTTTTAAATACTTAAAAGTGGGGAATGATAAGTAGTGTTTAAACGAACTAAAACATTGCTGGATTTTATCTTTAAATAATAAAGACAAATGGTTCTTGAGTCACCTCTCATTTTTCATATTTTGCATTAAAAATGAGAAATAGGCTCAAACTTTCAGACACTTTGCATCGGTTGTAGATTGTTTTTAGGACTGACACTTTCTAAAATAGACATTAATCTGAAAATGGAATGAAAACAAGTGGAAAAATCTGCCAAATGGCCAAAAAAACACTTTGTAAAACCTTCAGAGAACTGTTGTTCAAGATCACTTTAAGACATTACAAGACTATCTGGCCCCTTGGAAGCAAAATATAAAGAAAGACTTTTACACAGTACTACACAATAACATTCGACATAATTAGGTGTTTCAGTAATCGGCACATGAGACTGTAGTTTTTTTAGCTGATTAATTTCCCTTCTCTGTTCCAGCTCTCTGTGGGCTTAAGGGTCGTATCCCATTCCAACACTCATACACACATATTGAAACGGACCACAACTGCAAAATCAATACCATTTTGATCGATTGGGAGAAAAAATTAGAAGCAAAATGCCTTTATCTCCAACAATTGGTCCATTTTGTGTTTCTGTTTTATAGCCCTTTCCTTTAAAAACTCCACTCCAGCTCCACAGGGATGGAGCTCTATAAAGACTGGAACCAGATCAATGTGGAGCTATCAGTGTACTCTCTTCTCTGTGAAGAGGCAGTGATAGTCTGTTATTATCGAAACCCAGATGGGCGACAGACATTAGGGTTAGTCACAGCGGGAGACTAGGATGAGGGGATGAGAGTGAGAGGAAGTGCAAGTGGTGGATGAAGAAAAGAGAAACGATTGGAATTCAGAATATTGAAAGCTGCGTACAGGAGGTGCCCTAGATTTAAATGAAATCTGCAACTATCGCAATTATATGGGAGCATGCCTGTTAGCGCTGCACAGGAAACAGTCATTCATTGTGTTTCTTTTTATATGCAACTGAGATATTCCTAAACAGCTCATGGAAGCAAATGCTAGCTTTAAACATAAAGTTTGCAACAAGACGTCCATGAGAAAATCAGAGGTCATTTTATTCCTGTTCGTTATATTTCTTCTGCATGCACTTGACATTATGTGCACAGTAGCTTGAGTTTTTAGAAAGGAGGTGAAACCAGCCGAGATATGATGAAGGCAAGAACAAAGGCAGCGAGGGCTCCATATGTGCCTAGCAGGGTGGTCAGAGATGGGGCTTTGATGAGTTGTCACTGCCTTCTGCCATTCCACCGCTAAACCCCTGATGAGAGTGGCAAGGAACTGAAAAAATACAGAACAGAAGACTCTGATTATTGACAAGCATGTCATGAGAATAAACAACAGAGTTAGAGGGCAAAAAAAAAAACTATAGAAAGTTTTAAACGGAATGAAATGAAGAGCATATTCTAAATTTTGCTCTGTGTCTTCAAGAATTGGGAATGTGTTCAACTCAAGCCACGGTCTTAGGTCAGAGCAGCATGCTACACAGTATTAGCCCGTACTCTATTAAGGAACAGCAGAGTCTTAGCTTTCAAACAGCCTCTGGGACTCCTTGTCAGGAACAGAGGGTTAGCAGTTTAGTGGAAGGGGTCAGAAATTTGGAGCTGGTGGTGTTTTTTTAATCTAGATAGCTTCAGGGTTTGCCTGTGAGACGACAGATTTGTTGTCTTTATTAGAGAAAGGTCATTGTGGAGGTTTATCGCTGGAGGTCCCTGCTTGACTTTTCTCTTTCACGACATTAACATTACCTTGTAGCAATGGAAAATGTCCACACAGTTAATGTAGCTGGTAAGGACAGAGTGGGGACAGCACTTTTATTTCTAGGTCACTGTTGGCTTTAGGCAGGTTGAGAGTAATTTTAACCACTATCAGCCTATTTGTGCCAAAATGGTCCATCAAAGTTTTTTTATATAACACTGAATGAACTTGTTGCTTTAGTGAAGATGACTTAGGTATATTTTCTGCTCTTTTCTAGACTTACATTGGCCATATCCTTCTGCTGGTCAATCCAAACAAGGAGCTGCCCATCTATTCCACTTTGGTAAGAATGCATTTGAGTAACCTTACAGGTATCTAAATATTTGGCCTCATGCTTGAAATTCATGGCTTTATATAAAAAAAACCCACACATACTATGCTTATGGAAGTTTATGACAAACAGGGCATGTTTGTGGTACAATAAGCAGGGAATAAGAAGATGAAATGGACCTTGTAGTTGATAAATAATGCAGTCTTCCTGTCAGAGTTACCCCCGTAAGGCTGACTCTGCATCAGCCGCAGAGGAGAGAAGCACTGAGATAGACAAACACACACATGCTACCTCTCACCTTAAAAACAAGAGCATATTTAAGATAAACCAGTACAGAAGCCTGTCAATAAAGGATCTTTAGTTTTTTATTACTATGTGATCCCGATCAGAATAAAGAGGATTTTGGTTTATTTTAAATAGCTCATTTTGATAAAGCTGACTGCCTGCCAGGTAGAGGCTTGCCCATGTGGATCCCAGGAGGGGTTTCATAGATCTTCTGCTACCCTGACAGAATGAAGCCAAGCCCCTCTCTGGCTGTCCTGTTCCTGCCTCTGTCTGGATTCACTCCAGGCATCTATACCCAGCTGAGAGGATGTGAGGGGGCAGGGAGGAGCCGGTGTGAGAAGGACATATGTCACAACATGTGTGATCTGCTGGCCGTCTGTCACCTCCTCTGGTCTGGTGGTCCAAACACCATCCCCCCGTTTTGCCACAGCCACTAACACTGGCACAGGGCACACATTGTGACGTTACAGTTACAGTTACAGCTACAAGTTTTCATATTTGTCCCTTTTGGATCCAAATCTTGCATTTTTTTCATACTTTGTTTTTGATAAATATTATTGCTCTCTGATCTAGTATAAAAATGTAGATTCTAATGACTTTACAAAGACGGTAAAAAAAACGCTTGTTTGTGAATTTGACACACAATTACAATCACATACAGAAGGTGATACCCGGTATTGTTTCTCTGTTTTACTGAAACTGAATCATTATCTCTTAGCTAGGCCATGTTTGTGTCTGTGTTGTGTAACATCCTCTCTTCCTCAGGTTAGTCAGCTGTACCTGAGCTCCACGGGTCGCCTTTGCTCTTCTCTGCCGCCTCACATCTTCTCCTCAGCAGAGAGAGCCTATCACATGATGCAGCAGGAGAAACGCCCGCAGTGTTTCATCTTAAGGTACACCTGCTGCTCACTCATTGATACAGTCACTGTCTGCTTTAGGATATTGTAAAAAGTCCCTAAAGTTGAATAACTGTGGGAATAATAGTGAGTGATAATTAAGGTGGCCACCTGGTTGTTGGCACCCCTCTGCCACACACCTGTTTAGCACTCCCTGAGAGGTTAATAGCTCTCAGCCTGAGCTGCACTGTAGGCTTGCTCAGTCTTCACACTACGATGTATGTTTACTGGGAGTAATGCGACGTCTTGTTCTTTGTCCTCGACTGGATTCAGGCAGCTCCCTGATTGCAATTAAATCCTGTTCTGACTCTCCAGTGACATTCCTGCTGAGTTGTAACCAATCTTGCAGAGACTTAATGCACCCTCGCCGTAGGCTATCCATCTCACTGACATGCACTTGCACACACACACGCCCGCATGCACTTGTGGTAACTTTGCACTATTCACATGTACACGCGTCCTTTGTCCCCTCAGTCCTTTGCTTTATCATTTCTCCTCTTGTTTTGCTTTTGTTCAAGCTTTCTGTTTCACTGTGGTTCTTCTCACTTCTTGAAGTACACACATGTGCGCACGCGACCCAAAGCACAGACACACATTTATTGGCAATCAGTCTCCAACATCCCCCGAGGCAAGTGTTCTAACAAAATACCCTTGAAATCTAATAAAAACTGGTAAATGAAAAGACAAGCGAAAAGACCTTTGGACTTAACACTCAGCAGGGTTGTTAGTAGGAAATAATGCAACACACATACACATAGACAAACTGTAATACAGCACACTGCGGTCATTAGTACAAGCTTCTGACCTTCTCGAGCCATCTGCTTGGTGTTACTATGTGGGTCGCAACTCTCTGCATGTCGGAGAGTGTCAGTGCATGTACTGTAGAGGTACCTTATGTCAGACTTAATATCCACTCAACAGAAAATTAAAAACAGGACCTCACTGCCACGGTAGCGGTGCGAAAAGGGGCGCTCAGTGGTGTAATGTTATTGAAAGAACAGATTATGAATTTAATGGGAGCGGGCCCCTAAAGCGATGACGTCAGTAGGTAGAAATTTGATGACTAATAAGTCATACTTATTCTTCTAAGGCACATACACAGCAGTGTATCACAAAGTTTAAGTTGCTCCCATTACTCTTTCTGTATTCATTTGTTGTTAAAAAAAAATCCCATTTAAATACATGAGATGAATAGATCACTTGGCCCTGATTTCTGCCAGACCGTTCAAATAAAAAAATAAAAAAATCACTTAAATAAATAAATGATAAAGTAAAGTAGGCTAAAAGAGCTTAAAAAGTAACACATTAGAAACAATGAGAACCAGTCAACATCTATCAGTCTGGAAAGATGTGCAAAGGTGTTTCTAAGGCTTTGGGACTCAGTGAAACACAGTGAGAGCCATTATTTACAAATGGAGAGAAGCTGAACAGTAGTGAACCTCCCCAGGAGTGGGCGGCCTAACAAAATTACTCTAGGAACACATTGACGACTCATCCAAGAGGTCACAAAAGAACCCAGAACAACATCTAAAGAACTGCAGGCCTCACAAGAGTTCGTGATTCAACAAGAAGAAACAGACTGGGCAAAAACGGCATCGGGGGAGAGTTTCAAGGAGAAAACCACTGCTGACCAAAAAACCCCACAAAGGCTCGTCTTACATATTTTCACATTTTGGGAAACGTAGTAAAACTAACACCGCATTTAATAAAAAGAACACCATCCGAACAGTCAAACATTGTGGTGGTAGTGTGACGATCTGTGGATGCTTTGCTGCTTCATGAACTGGATGACGTGCTGTAAATGATGGAACCATGAATGTGAAAGACTCATTGATAGTTACTGCAGACGCTTGATTGCAGTTTTTTTCTGCCATGGGTGGCAAAAACTAGTAATTATGTGTAGGGAATAATTGAAAAGCTTGTTTTTCCTCTTAATAATTGAAATCATTATTGAAAACCTGCATTTACTCAGATTATTATTTAATTGCAACAAATGTGCAAAAAAACAAAGAAATCAGGAAGGGAGCAAATTCTTTTATCCGGCACTGTAGACTGATGGATGGATAGATTTAAAAGCACAGCAATGCGTCTATTTTTAATTGTATTGAAGATTGAAGATTTGAGGCTGAAGCAATGTAAAATGCTGCAGCATTAGAAATTGAAACAGAAAAGGCAAATGCATGTTAAACAATTTAAGTACCGATGCTATAAATTACATTAAATCTGCATCTTTTGTCTGTCCCTCTGTCTCCATAGTGGCGAGAGTGGCTCTGGGAAAACAGAGGCATGCAAGCACATAGTGAGACACCTAACAGCCCGCTCCAGCGCCAAAGGCTTTATGCTGGAGCCCAGAATGAAACACGTAAGTTAGGAGGATCTGTCCACGAGCTTTTCTTTTATTTTACACTTCAGACAGTCAGCGGGTTGAGTGTCCTGCGGCCTGTCATAACTAAGGAGTGTGTGTGTGTGCGCCCTAAGCAATTGTGTATCATTTGGTATTTGTGACAGCAAAATGCTGCAATACTAATCCACTGAAAAACTTCCTGATGCTTATGTCTCACTGTTCTTTTTACTTCTTTTTGCTGCACTCCCTGTGATAAAAAAAACCCCTTGAAAATAACATAGCACACAGCGAAGCAGTGCTCATAACTGTGTGAATATATCTTACTGTTCCTCTGTCACTGTGACAGGGGAAATAATAAATGTATGGATTAGCATACCATAGTGCTGTAGTCTTTTCTTCTCTGCTTGATAGCTCTTCATTTGTCAGATAAACCATTTGCGCATTAATAAACTGGGTTTGATGGCATCATCAACACTTACAGCCTGAAGAGGGATTGTTAAAAAAAAAGTGACTGTAGAGTACTAATGATCACATGCCCTTAATAGGATATGTTCTTGTGAATCTGGAGAGGCTACAGCCATTAAGAATGTCATAAAAGAGATAAAACAGATAGACATAAAATATATATACTGGAGATTTTATTTTATTTTTTTACTGAAACATAAAAGCTTCTAAGCAAGTTCAAGAATAAAGTGTCCTGAAAGGTGAAAGCCATTTAGGTCTTCACCTTGTGTGTCTCAGATTCTAGTTGTGCCTCTAGTTGTCTTGGTTCAGATGTGTTCAAGGCGTTTAAAGCGTGATGCACCTGCGCTGCACTCGATCTGTCTTCCAGTTAGCCTGTCAGTCATGTAACTATATGTAACAAACCAGCATGTAGTCTGGGAGTGCTGTGTTTGGATGAAGTCATCCTTATGCAGTTAATATCTGGGTCAGGTTGCTCTTATTACTCTGAGACTCGTGCTGTTTTGAGTACCCAGATAATGGGTGTACACTGACATCTAGTGGTAGAAAGTGGAAGCAGGGATCCATTTTTGCACAGCACATGTGGGAGATGCTTTAAGTATAAGTAATAGAAATATTTAGATATTAAAGGAATTCTAAGAGGCCATAATGTTATATGATTGATGGGAAATGCAGGTCAACTGTGTACTGGAAGCCTTTGGCCACGCTAAGATCCAGAGGAACAGCAACTCAAGCCGCTTTATCAAACTGCTGACGATCCAATACTGTGATAAGAGGAGGACACCACTCAGAGGTAACCTGCATTTCACATAAATATAGTGCTGGGTGTGATTCGGTTGCACGTATCAAAACAAAGTACTTCAAGTAGAATATCTCTGTACTGATTAGATTTACACAAAATAAAATATTTACCATTTTTGTTCCACACATTTATTCTTTAATATTAAAATTATTGTCAAATAACAGAGAAAATTTCCATAGTTTTCAAAATTCCCAGCCACTGTATTAAATTAAATCATAAAATCAATAAACCCACTTTCTTCAAGATCAGTTGCACACCAGCAGAGGGCAGCAAAATCCCATAAGTCTGTTTCGTTTTGTGTGAATCACCTTTTTTCTTTGACTCCAGTTTATTTGATCCCCAAGGACTGGACTTTGAGTAGTGGCCACAGATTTACATTTTTCATAACTGCTATTGTTAAAATGTGATCTGCACTCTCCTGTTACTAAATTTTGAACACATTTTAATGTTTAAGCCCATGTCTACACCTATATGCTGGAGAAGTCCCGTCTAGTCCACCTGCCTGCTCAACAACACAACTTCAAAATCTTCTATTTGATGGCTGAGGGCCTTTCAGCTGAGGAGAAGAGTGCACTTTACCTCAACAATGTCCTTGCTCATAGGTATGCGGCTGTCATGGGCGTTGAATATTCTATATTAATAGTTTTTTAAATCAGTTGTAAAAATGACTGTTGGATATGTTGCTGCTAAAAGTTTAGATCTCACGAGCTACAGTTCACATAAGCCTTGATATAATACACGCGTTTGTGGTGTCCCGTCCACAAAGACAATACATGCCAATTATTAAAAAATAGCTTTGTTTAATGAGCATCGTTCACTATAGGCTGTGTTTTCTGTCCGTACTTCAGGTATATTAGCGGAAGACTTCCAGGGGAGAACCCTCCAGTAGCTACAGCTTCTACCCAGAGCAGAGAACATCTTGCAGCAGTCAAACAAGCCCTGCGAGCCCTCAGCTTCAACAAGCAGGTATTGATTTGCACAGCTGCACAGCACGGTGTTGAGCCAAAGGTTACTGACAGCAGGGAGAAATAAACGTGGTCGTGTCACAGGCCTTGAAGTCATAAGCCACACAGGTCACTGATGAGTATTACATCAGATTTTCTTTTTCTGAGATTGCAGCTGTCTGAAAGCAGGCGATGGAACTCCAGGGGTTTTATGCTGGTCATAAAATGGCCTAAAACTATAGGCTGAACCTTCTGGGTTAACATACTTTGTAAGTAGTTTTAACTATCTGGATTTAGTTAATCTGTAAGGTGAAATATTTCAAACAGAGACCCTGTTATTTCTGTTAAATAATGACAAAGATACAGGTAGCTTCTCGTGATCACATGAAATAATGAATTGGGGGATAAAGAGGGCCACCAAGCACCTAGAATTTATGTGCTCTCAGTTAAATTCCTAGAAAAACTTCATGAAGCATCTGTCTACAGAGAGCATGAAATGTATGTGACCAAACATATCCCATCCGGTCGTAGCAGATGGCTGCCCCTCCCTCAGCCTGTATCTGACGGAAGTTTTTTTCTTGTTAAAAATCAAGTTTTTCCTTTCCACCTTTGCAAAGTCCTTGTTAATACAGGGTCATTGGGGTTTTCTATTGTGAGGTCTTTACCTCACAGTATCAAGCACCTTGAGATGACTGTTGTTGTGATTTGGCGCTATATAAATAAACCTGGATTGAATAGAATTAAATAGTCGAGGAGACATTGATTTATGCATACAGAGTGTGTGCAGTGTTCACTGGTACAGTCCGTCCTGTCCACCACCAGCTGTGCTTCCAGCCCATTATCAGGTTCTATACTTAGATTCCAGTCAGCATCTATCAGTACTGAGTGACCATCATCTCACCTTTTAATCCAGTAGCAGTCAGTATACACAGACAAGGCATAAGGGGCAGAGGGATAGAGCAATAGATAGTAGTATTATCAGACGGCATTACTGTCCACTGGATAAGCGATGGACCAAGGGACAGAAGAAGGGGTGGTAGTGGGAGGGAAGCCAAGACCCCCCATTGGTCTCTGTCTAAGCTCTCATCAGGAGATGGCTCCCGGTCCAGAACCAAAGGTCAACTGTCATTAACGCTCCCCGCAGCGCCTTTTCTCTCCCCTGCTCTCTTTCTTCTGCTCCCTAAGCGGAAGGGTCTCTCCATGTATAGAGTGTCAGACAGAGACTAATGCTTGTTTATCTCAGAGATATCAGCTCCAATATCCTGCCTGGAAAGAGTACACTAGCAGACATATTCCCATGTACACAGACACACATCCTCAAACTCAGACACCCCCCTCTCAGAGGCTCAGTGCATTGTTTAATGGGGTATTCCATTAAGCGTCCTCTACTCAAGGGCACAAAGGAAGAGAAGCAGGTGTCGAGTTAGGATGACTGGTGAATCATAACTGTTGAATTTTCTGGTATTCGTACTGTTTATTTGCATTTTGCATTTTGCTTGTTAGCAGAAACAGAGACAAAGTCTCCCAGGGCCAGTCTTTTTATATCGCCCAAATATCACCCATACACTATGCTCTATCACTCCTGCTAAAAAAAGGGAATAAATATTTTTAAAAAAACCTAAATTATTAAAAAAAAAGATTCCTTTCTAAACCACAACCACACATGTTCTAGTACATTTAAATTAATATTAAAATAAAAACATTTTAAAATGAAAGTGGTCTCCATAAAGGAACAGCCTCACTGTGTATTAACATGACAGACACCTACAGTATCTATTCATGACTATACATGCACGCTCAGTGTCCGTTGGCGTAAACAGGAATCGCACGTTGCTTGCTTATATAAGAAGAACAGAAAGTAAAACCACATATTTCTTTGCTTGGAGGGACGACAATGTGAACGCATGAGCAGGAGGTGAGCAGCGGTAAAGAAGTGCTCACGCGAAATTAACGTGAAATTAAGTTTTGTGACGTGATTCAATACAGTGTTCTGTCACATCAACATACATTGTCAGATCAGCATATGTGTAGCACAAAGTGAAAGCTGTATTTGTCAGACAACCATATGCTGTGAGACCAGTAAACAGTAACAAACACCTTTTACTTACAGTTTATCATCTGTATGCTGAACTGACAGCTCCTATTGACATGGTGGAATTATTTTACAATGCGCATGTCAATTAATGCAGCGGATGCAACTAAAATACACTGGTGTCACCCTCAGGCTGGACAGGTAGACGGTGAAACTTTTGAAAACAATCGTGCATTGACATTTTGTGTTCTTTGCTCGTTTGTCAAGCAGACGTCAACCTTGATTACAAATGCTTCACACAGACATCGCTAACCTTCTTTTCTATGCTGACATATTGCTATACAGTCAAATTCTATATTTTATCATATTACAACTGTCTACATGTATAAATGGTCATGTGATATGCATTTTTCATCTGTTTCATTAAAGATAGAGATTCTTTTTTAACTGGTGATGACATGCTGATCTGAAAAGAGATTGTTTTTGCTTTAAAATGAGTGCAGTGTGCAGCACGAAGCAGCCTGTGTGAGTGGGCCTAAAGCTAGAGGATACACAGCACAGGCATAAGAGGATGTGCGCTTAATGTAAGGGCAGTGTTTTTAAGCTGTTAATTTATGCATACATTAAAATAAAAAGCTAGCGCGTTTATTCCAGACCATCTTCTCCGCCAGAGATCAAAGTAATGAGCGAACCTGGCCACTGAATTATAAAAGTGGGATTAATTGGAGGTCTGTGGCAAAGAGGACTGAACTTAATAAGGCTTTGGCTCCACAGGCTTGTTAGAAGGATCGCTCAGTTAGAAAGATAATGAAGTTGACATCAAGATAAATATTGAACAAAGACTCATGTCCCTCTAACAAAGGTAGGACTTACATTGTGAACGACTTGCTGTTTCATTCAGCTCCATTTTTATTTACTAGTTAAAGGATCATAGTTAATATCATATTCTCTCATTTTTCTCCTCTCTCTCTCTCTCTCTCTCTCTCTCTCTCTGCTAGGAGGTTGACTCAGTATTTACGCTGCTGTCTGCTGTGCTCCATATCGGAGACCTGCGTTTCACAGCACTGACAGATGCTGATACAGCCTTCCCTTCTGACCTGCAGCTGCTGGAGAGAGGTCAGTGCTTATGCCACCACCAGGGCCACATTTCCACCCTTAGAGGAGGTGGAACTCGGCAATGGAGGAGGGGTGGATCTCACTATCTCATCCTATTTACCTTGCTGTCAAAGCACCTCCCTCATCCTCCCTTAGAGTAGTCTTCTTGGCAGCTTGCCAGCAATAGCTGAAGGCCGGGCAGTTACCTGTTCGGAAACACACTGGAAACAAAACGTACATGTACAGATTTCTCCGTCATCAGGGACATTTTTTTTCCCTTGTCTCTCAGTCTAATTTGCTCATTATGCAGCTAGCACATGCATGATGTAAACAAATCACATCAGTATCTGATCGGGAAGGAGACATTGTTCCCTTGGAGATGTATTGTTTCATCTAGTGATGTCAGCGAAGGGTTTCTGTCACCTGTTTTTACTGCTTGTTTATGGGTTCTGCTCAGAAATCCAATGATGACTAATTGCTGCCAGCTTCATCGATCAGTTAAACGGGAATCAGCTTTAGCAGAGTTCAGGCTGTTATGCTGTCAGCGTGATATCATCATCACAACAACGGGTTCTGGGATGTTGTCATCCTTATCTTTCTGATGCTCAGTTAATGTTTAATGGTGTCATTTTGATGTTTTTTTAACCTGTCACTGTGTCACTGTCATTTATTCCACCTCCCCCTCGCTCCCTCTCTCTTTTTCTTCCTTGGAATAGTTGCTGGATTATTGCAGGTGTCCGCCAGTGACTTAAGCACCGCCCTCACCTCTGACGTTCAGTATTTCAAAGGTATTGCTTCATCAGCCTTTTCTTGTTCATGATTCACATTATTTTCTGAGCCCTGGTGCAATATGGATAAGGTGCATTGTCATCCTTGGAGAGACCACTTTCATCAGGATGGAAATGGTTCAAGGGCACAATCAAATAATCACCCAGTACAACTTTACTATGGCTTTACAGTGGTCCTTCGCCTAAAGAGATAAATGGACCCAGATCATACCCCTTACAGCATGTCCCTTATTGTGGGGGTCAGATTTAAAGGGTTTTCTGTTAATATGTCAAAAATCTGTATATCTCTTCTATCCTGGGAATGCCTTTGGAGCCCTCAATAGAGAGGCTGAGACGGATAGGTCCTTCCTCAGCATGAAGTATTCATAGTCCTAAGAAAAAACATGTGAAAAAATCTAGCTTACTACAACTGTGCAATAACCCCATCTGTCGAATAACAAAAACTGTATTTCTTGCCTCTGTGCAGGTGATGTGATCACTCGGCGCCACACAGTAGAGATGTCAGAGCAGTACAGGGACCAGCTTGCCAAAGCCACCTACGGGCGCCTCTTCAGTTATCTGGTTAACAATATTAACGACTACCTTCAGGGACAAGATGACACCATCAGGTATAGTGATGTGTGGTGTCTGTGTCTAGATGTGTTTCCACGGCACACCACGGAAAAAAACCTTTAGAATGACAGATTCCCAGAAGCAGTCCCTCATTTGGGTAAACTGGAGTGACTAACACTAATACTGTAAAGTAACAGGTCATTTAGAGTAGCGGTCCCCAACTTTTTTTGCCACACGGACCGGTTTATGTCCGACAATATTTTTACGGACCGGCCTTTAAGGTGTTGCGGAGAAATACAACAAAATAAAACCAGTAACAGTACCAAAAAAAAAAAAAATGTATACATAACACCCGGGAAAAGACACGGGGAAACTGAGTTAACGATAAAAACAATAAATATTAACAATATAAACCAATAAAAACGCTGAAAACCTTAAATTTCACACCCGAACCTTAATTCTTGCGGCCCGGTACCAAATGACTCGTGGACCGGTACCAGTCCAAGGTCTGGCGGTTTAAGACCCCTGGTTTAGAGCAGAGATAAACATTTAAATAAACTTGTACACTAAAATCTGTGTATTGAACAACAGGGTAAAAATAGAGGACACACCCAAGGTTTTATTTTTTAATGGAGGCCTCAAGCACACACAAAAAAAACCCAACTTACACACACACACCCAGGTGAAGGACACAGGATCCTTGGTGCTGTTGATGTTGTGAGGTCTTATCACACTCTGATAACCTGCTCTAGATCTTCTGGAATGTGTTTGTGAGCTGCCTTGTTTACACACCAACCACAGAATGTAATAAATTTGTCAACCACACACTCGTGGCACACCCCCTTCAGATTTTATTGCACACACATGCGTATACACGCACACACACTAGAATCAAATGTCTTGTTAGTGACATAAGCAACACTTTTCTCATGTTGACTCAGGAAAAATAAAAGTGTCTATTTAATAAGTAACATTCGTTTCTTTGTTCCAGTGATCCTGCTTGGGAGATTGGGATCTTGGACATATTTGGGTTTGAAGAATTTCAGAAGAATGGATTTGAGCAGGTGGGACAGTGCTTTCTGTCACTATAAAAATCACTATTATGTTCCTCGTCCCTTTACGTTGTGTGATTATTCCACCTAATCAAGCCTAATGCATCCCCTGTGGCCGTCCTCTGCTATTGAAATATCTCTGAATAGTACTGTATGTGATCCTAATCAAATTTTTAAAATATTTGGAGTTCTTATCTGTTTTAGCCCGGACATTTTTGTCTGTAATTGTAATGAATGTGGTGAGGTCTGTGGCTGACTGTGGCGTGATTTTCATCTGTCCTCCAATGAACCGACGACTGACACAGTCGCTGTCTCTGTGCAACATGTTAGTGTAATAGGCAGCCTCACCTTGTGCCTGTGTGTGTGTGTAGGTGTGTGTGCATGTGTGTTTTAATAAAATACAAGTTTATATATTTGGCATTACATTACTTGTCAGTACAGGCTATTGAATCAAGTTAATGTTACTCCAGAATAGCTGATCCCATTTATTTTTTCTTTTTGCAATCACATATGGCAACGTTAGTAACAGGCGGTATCATTATTGCTCACTACTAGACACATTAGTAAATAACTCAATATTTACGTAAATGCATGACTTTTACTTTTGGTTCATGACTAAAATTTGATTAAAATGTGGTATATTTAATATTAAGAAGCCTCTCTGTGAAAACAAGCACGTCTGCTTAGTCTATTACAGTGGTGTCCCTGAAAGCGCTTTGAGGTCCTTAGGGACTAGCGCTATATAAATACAGACCATTTTACCTTTTTTTTTTTTACCATCAAACACACAAACTGCTCCTTACTGAAATAAGGTTTTGAAAGTCCTGCATTTCATGTTTGAGGCATTACTATATAATTTGTTTGGGGTTTTTTTACATTTTTTAATATATCTAATGTATTGTGGTTCCTATAGTATAGTAGTCAACACAGTGTTGCTACAGAAATGCCCTTTGCGACTGTGTCAGGAAATGTATCTGGTTTAAAATTCGACCAAATGAAACACGTGGAGCTACCTGCTGTGGCAAGGACGTTTGTGTGTATATATACATACATTTGCATACACAGGCTGCTCAGCATGTCTGCCATCTTTGGTTCTATACTGTGAAGTCTGCAAAGTGAAATGTGTGGCTGTATACAGCTCACCTGCTATGGGCTGTAAATCTGTCATGTGCTCATCAAGCATGCACTGTTAATAGACTACTCAGTTGTAAGATCAGCAGGGATCAGACAGACAAGACAAGTTTCTGTGTGTGTGCATGTGTGTGTGTGTATCTGGAGCCTTAGAGTGTAATTCATAGTGCTCAAGAGGCTAAGTGCTTATTCCTGCTACTGAAAGCTCACACTTCCTCCCTGTGGAGCTACTAGATTTTCACAGCTTTTATTAAGAGAGTGTCTGTTTGTGTTTGCTTTGTGTGTGTGTGCGTGTGTGTGTCACTAAGATAACAATGGCCTAACCCATCTGGATTTTTTTCCATTCCAAATGGAGGTGAGGGATTATTTCACCTTTCCTATTTAAGTCATGGAAAATGCCAGAAGAGAAAAGAATAACAGGATAGAAAATGAAAAAGAAAAAAGAGAGAGAGAGGAAAAACTACTGTGTGTCTGGCACTGCGTGCTTTCTTTCATCACACACTAAACCCACAGAAGAGGGAAGAGGAGGGGCAAGTTCCGGATAAACACAACGACCTCGTACAGTAGACGTGGCACTTCAATGACAAACAAGCTCTGACATGTTTGTACACACATGTGCACACATATGCAGCAACGTACCCGAGAACGCTCGACATGCGCAAAAGGATCGGGGTCATTAGAACTTGTTAATTAGAACTGTGTTTGTCAGGGATGTGTTGTACCTGCTCAGCACTTTGCTAATGAGCTAACTCAATCAACCACCTGCTGGGGCTAAGCTGTTAATGGACTAAACTAGCTTGGAGTGAAAGAATAGACTGAAGAAAAATGGGACTCTGTCCGCTTGGACCATGAAAAATATATTACACCTGAAAGTTAATGATCACCATGCATTCAGCAAATCAGATTTTATTCTAATATCCTACAATTATTCTGATATTTTAGTTCTGTTCTGTTGGAGCAGTTTCTGCCTTGAAGTAGTCCAGTTATAGTACATTGACAACCCAGAGAAACTATAGAAAGGAGAGTTGATGTGACACTTTGCACTACCGGTTGACCACTCTATCCTACTTCTCATTACTCCTATTAAAAGGGCAAGTTATGACAGTATGTACATGGCCCTGAGTGCCTTTG
This sequence comes from Hemichromis elongatus, assembly GCA_015108515.1. NCBI lineage: Eukaryota > Metazoa > Chordata > Actinopteri > Cichliformes > Cichlidae > Hemichromis > Hemichromis elongatus. Next base: position 44,209 of record VUQR01011688.1, read on the forward strand.
AGTGGTCTGTGATTATTGAAATTGCAGCTTTGGCAGTGAGTGCTGCTTGGGCTTTAACTGCATTTGTTATTGAATTTACAATGCTATGGATATGTCTCTGGTTACTCTTCAGCCAGTACTAGTGCTCCTATTAACAGTAGCCATCAATAGGACATGCGTGATTTGCATCTGCAGTGCTTCTGATAGATATGAAAGTTGCATTGTTCAAGAATACAGTCGCATCATAATCGTGCTCAGTAAGCTCAACCAAGACTTGCATATAAATAGTGTTACACCTGTTTTGAAGATTTATGTTTCGCAACCACTTTCAATCCCTTTTTTTTTTGGTCACATGTTTACAATAAACTGCAAAAAAAAAAATTATTTTCTGGGATTCCTGGGAAAATTCGTCTTCAGTTTTTCCAGATATCCTGAGAATTAAACATGTTTCTTTTTAATAACTTCAGCTAAACTCATCCAGCATGCTGCATGAACTAAGTAATACGGCCACGCTACAGGTGTGAGGCTATGAGTTCAAAGCAATGACTCATAGCCGTCTAAAATGAATGAAAACTCACTTGAAGTTAGCAGAGATAATATTAGGACAGGACAGGCTTATCTCTCACTCACTTTTTTATGTGTGTGCATAAACAAGGCCACACTATACAAAATGTGTTATTGTGGGAATGCAAAACTCAGATGTTAGAACATGCTTGTGCTGCTGACCCAAAATGCTTTGTAATCATTAACAGACTACATTTTGTAATAAATAGCGCCCAAGTTAATTTTTTTTTCCATTTTTATATTTCCCGGGAACTGGGGAAATAGTTTTGCCAGGAATTCCATTTTCTGGCATTAAACCCTAGTCTACACCATGCCCAGGTTGTCGAACATTTATGATAGTTTACTGGTCAGCTGTTACAAGAGAAGTCACCTCATTTATGCCCCTGACAGCCGATTGTGTCCAGCAATGTATCTGAGCCTTTTTGTTCTTTAAACATTAAGCATTCAGCAGCATCAGACATTGGTGCTGAAGAGTGTTTACATGCTGGTGTGTGTGTGCTCTGTGCATTCCAGCTGTGTGTGAACATGACCAATGAGCGGCTGAGGCAGTACGTCTCTGAGGTGCTATTCCAGCAGGAGCAGGCTGAGTGTCTACAGGAGGGCATCGCCATGGAGAACGCCCGCTCTCCCAGAAACCACCCAGCCATTCTGGACTTCTTTTTTCAGGTACTGTATACTTCCAGTTTTGACCAGTCCAGTCCAGTTTGGTCTGACATTATGTAATGCAACAATCCCACCTACAGCGTTGACCTAACTTTTGGAATCACATAGTAAAATGTACAGTTTTATTTAAAATTACAGTAATTTACACAATTTAAGTCTTGACACTGTAATTGAGGCAAAAGGCAAAAAATTTACATTTTCAAAAAATATACAAACATAATTGCTAATGCCCCTCTAAACCCACTTTCTGCCTCCGTTCTAATTGAGAAATATCGTAAGGAAAATAAATATCAATGAATCTCCTTTATGGCACAGCAAAAATGTAGCCTATGTGGCTCTGTGGAAGTGTCACAAAATATGGATTACTGTTATTGCTATGTGCTTGTAAATATCTCCTACATAAATGATAATGTGAACATCTGCTTGTTCCTCCTCCAGAAGCCCCAGGGGCTGTTGTGCGTGTTAGATGAGGAGAGCCAGAGCCTGCGGCCATTAGAGCAGACCTTGTACAAGAGGCTCTCTGCCCAGTTGGACTCCAACCAAATTCATGGGCTGTCTCTCACTACCAAGGATGGCAATGGGAACCCCCCACCGAAAGACCAAGGCCCAGCCTTTATTGTCAGCCACTATGCAGGACAGGTCTGTGTGTGTGGGATAATTTTATTTCAATAGATTTTGCAAAGGATTGATAAAGATGAAGTGAGGGCAGCTAGAAAGAGCATGAAGATTAGGTTAGGTTATTTTTGGGGGTGTGGCGATATCTAGGATGTCTTTTTGACCACATTGTTTTATACATTTAGAGGAGACTAAGAGTGAAAGGATGCCTGAGAAAGACGTGTATGAGAAGAAGAAATGTAATGGTATCAATTTTCAAGCATAAGGGTGATGTGCAATACTTTAGTAACTACAGAGGGATAAAAGAGTTGTTGAAGCTAGGTGAAGACAAGAGATGATGATCAGTGAGCAGCAGTATGGCTTTATGCCACCTATAGAGGTGATGTTTGCTTTGAGAGTGTTGATGGAGATGTATAGAGAATGGCTTTGTGAATCTAGAGAAAGCATGTGAAAGAGAGCCAAGTAAGAAACTGTAGTACTTCATAAGAAAGTCAGGAGTGGCACAGATGTATGTAAGGGTGGTGCAGGACATGTATGAGGACAGCCATAAAGTGGTATGGTGTGCAGTATTAGTGACAGATGGGTTTAAGATGGGGGTGGGATTACATCAGGGACTGGCATTGAGCCCCTTGTTGTTTGCGATGGTGATGGACAGGCTGACAGAAGAGGTCATGCAGAAGTGTGGATTGTGATGTTTGCAGACAACATTGTGATCTGTGCTGAGAGCCAGGAGCAGATGGAAGAGAGACGTATGAGCAAAGTATGCTCTGGAGAGAAGAGGAATGGACGACAATAGAAGAAAGGCAGAACACATGTGTGAATGACAGGGTGGCAGGTGTAACAGTGAGCAAGCAAGGAGAGAATTACTGAGGAGTTTAAATATCTGGGGTCAACCATCCCAAGCAACAGCCAGTGCACAAGAGAGCGAATGAAGATAGCACAGATAGGGTGGACTTGATGAGTACATCGATGGAAGATAGAGAGACAAGGCTGAGATGGTTTGGACATGTGCAGAGGAGGGATGGTGGTTATTTTGGACCAGACGGAAGGTTCATGGATGTAATGAAGGAGGGTTGGCCTGACAGAAGGAGAATGCTAGAGAAAGGGTGAGATGAAGGCAGCTGATCCACTATAGCGATCACAAAAGGACCACCCAGAAGAGTTCCTGGGCCTGTTTGTATTGCATCTGTATCTGTGCTTCACAGCACTTTTTTGTCATATGAACTGACCTTTTGTAAAAGAATAATTATAATGGAATATTTTATTATGCTAGGTAACTATATTGTTTTTGTCTTGTATTTGTTTGTTTTTTTCTTCCAGATTTCGTACAACCTCACAGGATCGCTCACAAAAAACAAGGACTCTCTTCCTCAGAATCTCCTGTTTACAATTAAGTGTAAGCACCCAATGAATAACACACATATGTGCACATTGTGGCGTCAGCACCTGCTTCATTACAAAGATGCACTCTTGTGTAAACAAACAGCGCACAAAACCACTCGTTGTCTAAGAGTGGTTGTGTTTTTATATGTGTTTCATCCCCTGTGCAGCAGACAGCACCGTCTGTGTGTATATCGTCTATAGAAAGTGCCAGATGTGAGATGTTGTGGTTAGCAGGACACAGGGACTCGTTGTGTGACTGCCAGGCTAGCCTCATGTCCAGAAGCCTAATTGCTATAATTTCCATGATGAGGCTAATCTTCTAAAGGCTAGCCCGTCTCTCAGACTTGGCTGTTATCCCTCCGTCTGACAGGTCGATGCATCGCTGCCTTTCATCCACACCGAGACATAAACAATGTGCTTTTTATTTTTATTTTTTTTAGGTGGCATCCCCTCTTCACTTCTCATTGAAGTTTAAAAGACCAAAGTGTCTCCCGTGTGCATTATCACATGAAATTGTAGGCAGTAGATATAGGGTGAAAATGATCTAAAAATAATGCTCCGAATGTTTTTGTAATCAGTTAACTGGACAAAATGCAAGATCGCCATTTTTGAAACACAACATAAACTGAAAGAATAAGTGAATCTTTGTAACAGCATTATAAAAGTGGAAATTATGACTTTACACATTTAATTGTGTGCTTGAAATTGAATTGGATATTGATAAAAAAAAAAAAAAAAGTTACATCATGTCCAACTTGCTTTTTCTATTTATATGGATACATATTTTTTATGTTTAGCCCTTTCCATTTCACAGATATATCTTATTTCATTAGAAAGATGTTAGGTGGATTAAACTTAATTTAGCATCTGTGTCCATGTGAGTGTTTGTAATTTTGCAGAATGCTCAGACATGTTTGCAGTATACTGTTTCATGTTTCTGGCTAGCCATTCACTTAACCTTTGTTTGCTCTTCACGAAAGCACTCACTTAAGGGTTTAGCCCCTCTTAGTGGGGGCAACAGCTCTTGTTCTTGTAATTTTACATGCACTATACCGCGGTTTGAAAAACAGCAGCACAGCAGTGCTGAAAAATGTTACTCATAAAATGTAATAGGCTATAAATTGCTAGTTGTGCTGCTAAAATATCAAAAAGTTATATAGTTATTTTAATTAGCTTTTCAACGTTGAAAGCAAAGTATAAAAGTCAAAGTGGTTAACAATCTTTATACTTTACAGCAGCATTTGAGTCATTTTCAGCACTGCCGGGTCTTCTTGTGCTACGACATGATCATCGGCCCCTGCCGCAGCCATGATAGACTTAGGTCACTTAGAGCAATGTGCATTGATTTGTGTGGCAGAAAAGAGGCAGTGTAAATTCAAACAAGAGAACCGATCCAAAACGAGAGTCAAGATTAAAGTGCAAACTGCTAATTGAATGAAGCCTACCTAGATATAGTGACAGCTTTATCAACCCTTCATGATGTGTCCATAAGTGTGATAAAATTAGACACTCCTGCATAATTCTTTTATTTAGCATATGAGCTTTTTTCAAAAAATGATACGTTTGAACATAATGATCATCACTTGGTTAGTGATTGTAATTTAAAGCTAAATCTTGTGTAATTTTAAGTCATTTTACACTGAAAATGAACCCAAAAAAGGAATCTTGGCGTCTGTTTTGTGTCACCAACTGCTTTGATTTATATTTTTCTTTAAAATGAGTGACAAAACCTTTAGTTAAGAACAAAAAACAGTTTCTTCTTTCAAAACAGAATATTGATCGAGACAAAGCTACATGGGTTTTTCAGATGGTCGAGGTGATTGCCGTGAATGAAGAGGCCGTTATCTTGGAGCTTTAAGTAATTACGTCCTGAAATGAGTCTTGTTTTTTATTTGCTTAACTGCACCTACCTGCCACCATCCTTTACCACCTCTCCCTCGCTCTCTCTTTCCTTTTTTCTGTGTCTTTCTCAGATTAGAGCCACACACCCACGATCACACACATGTTGTTTGGCTTTCTGAATGAGCTCATTGTTGTTGCGGATCGCTCCACGTGTTATAGAGTGACATGGTCCACCCCCTCTTGTTGCCTAACTGATTGTTGTTTACATGCAGACTAATTTTATGCGTCCTCCCTGCTTTCACTCCTCCACTGATTTTTCTCTCCCTCCTTGTTCATTTTTTTCTACCTTTCTTTCTTTCTTTCTTTCTTTCTTTCTTTCTTTCTTTCTTTCTTTCTTTCTTTCTTTCTTTCTTTCTTTCTTTCTTTCTTTCTTTCTTTCTCTCCT
>VUQR01011688.1:56753-84716 GCA_015108515.1 Hemichromis elongatus
TATTATGTAATTAAATTTTTATATATAATAAAAATTGTAGTGTGCATGGACACTTCTTTATTTTTTCGGCCAAATATAAATTTTTAGCATCCTTATACTTTCTGTCTGTGACTGTCATTGCTTTCTGAATTCACTGTTAAATTACTGACTTGCTATTATATGTTATTATATTAAGATAATACATTAAAATATATAATACACAGTATATTATAATATATACTTTATACTGTGCAAAACCTATAGCCACGTCTTTATGCAGTGACAGGGACAGTCACTGTTGTACCTCTGTCCTGACCTCCTTCATACAGATTGACTGATTGACTTGAACCCATAACTCCATGAGATCTGTTTCCACTTATTTCAAGTCCAGTTCTTGTGTAATTACATATTCCTGTGTAATTTGGCATACCTTAGCCTTTTCTCTCTGCTTCCCTTCCTTAGAAATGGCTTTTTAACAGCAACCCTTCCACTGAGACCATTTCTGATGAGGCTTCAGTGAACAGTAGATGGATAAACTAAAGGGTCACATGCAGCTGTCCGGTCCTGTGTCAGGCTGTGGCTGGATTTATTATATCGTATTTCTTGAGAACTTGATTTTCTGATACTGTTCATCAGCGGCGTTTTCTTCCACTTGTTTAAGTTTCCTTATATGCTGCCACAATGCTGCCAATATTGGCTAATAGCTCTTCCTTTTTTTAAAGCCAAAATACTATTTAATGTGTGTCAAAGTATGTTTTCTTTGGTATTCTTCATAGATTGAACAGGTTGCTAGTATCAGAGTACCAAAGATAGCTGTCTGTTATGTGTTGATACAGAACTGGTTAATCCCTTGAGTTAGATTCCTTTCTATGCTTGAATGATTCATAGGTCAGTGTTAATGAGCTTAAAAAACAAACAAAAAAATTCCTTAAAAAATGGTCAACTGCTGGACTAAAAATAGGTTAAAAATCAGTCCAAAGGAAAACTTTGAAAGACCTCTAAAAAGCCTGGAGATCTAAAAATCTTTAAACCATTACAAGGGCGCCTCGAGGCTTTTACACAGGACTGTATATTATACTTGTGAAAGAAGTGTGCTTTTGTTAGATAATGCAACAGTGAAAAATGACACAACGGTGTTGATTTGTAAAAAAGTAAAAAAAAAAAACCCAACACCTTAAATAAATTCCTTGCTTTTGAGCAAAATCTGTTATGCACAGATAACGACCTGAAGTATCTGCTCAAGATCACCTAAAAAAATCAGAGGAAATTCTGGCTCCTTGGAAAGAAATGACTCAAGACTTTTCCACAATAACGTTAGTCAAGTACAAGAATAAACTTATTGTATTTACTGTATGCACTTCATGACACGACATACTTTCAGTTATATATCCTGGTAATGACATGTGCACCTTGTCCTGTAGATTTGTAAATATTGGAATGAGATTTGTCAACCAGTAGTCTGTCACAGATGGTAATGCTGTAAGCTGTTGAAGATAAACAGCGCAGTTAGAGTATTTACAGCTCATCCACACTGGTATGGCATCGGGTGTGGACCAGTGCAGTCCCACAGTGTATTACAATCAGCTATGTATATATAGATAATTACTTAATTCAAAGGAAAAATTGCTTATTTAATTTTGAATTCTTTAATTTTTACAGTGAAACAGATGGTAGCACTTCTTATTGTCCGAAACAGTCTTTTCTCATTGGCAGTGCAGACTGCAAAGCGTGGAATAAGGAAAAGTCAAACTGAATTCACATTAAGCTAAAGGCTTTACTATAGGTTTAAACTGAACCAATCATAGCAAGCGAAATCTTCGTACTTTATTGAGTACATTTGTTGCACACTTGTATTGTACAAAACATACGGTTGCCGCTTAGTCTTCATGGTTATGGTGTTTTCAGTTCAGTCATGCTTTTCTATGTGGTCAGCTTATTTCCTTCATAATTCAGAATCATTCATTTGTCATTCATCATTTATTCAGAATTGCTACCATATATAAAAACATCTACCCTATAGCTATATTTACTTTGCTTCTCTCCACACCACCCAGTCCATAAACAAACCACTGACTCCATCCAGCTGACCATTCACAACAACGGTTGCCCCGGACACTGCCAATAGGAACAGATGCTGTTTGGCTTGTCTTCTGTATGACCCTACTGACCCTTGAACCCATTGTTTCCAAAATAGGCTGCCTCCATGTCTTGTCTGGCTTTTTAGGTTCAGCGTGTTTATCCCTGGAGCTCTGATGTTTTGTGTTTTTCTTTGTCGTGTTACAGATATAAAGACCTTGTTGTCCCAACACTGGGAGACAAGAAGAAACTGTCTCCGGAGGAAAAATGTCGCTCAGTTCTGCAACAATCAAAACTCCAGGGATGGCAGGTGTGTTTGTGTCCAGTGTCCTTTTCTGTCTCCATCAATAATGAAAGATTTGCCAAATGACTTAATCCCTGACCCTCTGTTTCAAAGATCCCATGGAATCCTGACAACTTGTTCCAGCTGTCCCGCTTCATCAGAATTCGACTCACACACACATACACACACGCACGCACACAGCAGTACCAACCCCTCTGACCCCCCTCTCTTCTGTCTGCTAGACTGCTGTTGTGTCTGAGCGTGTGAACCCACAGGTCACACATGCATACACACCCCTTCACAATAGCCTGCAGACACTTTTGATAAAACCCTGCCTTACTCACTCACTCTCTCTCTCTCTCTCTCTCTCACATACACACACACTCACACAACTCCTACAAGTAGCTTGTGCTGGAATGAATAGGGGCTATCTGTGCAAGTATGTCACCCTCACAATTCCATGCACCTGGTATAGCGTGACCTCTGTCATCCCTAAAAAGCTCTCTATGTCCAGGAAGTGAATGCATTATCAGCATGCAAACCCACACCCTATCCACACTCCACACCCACTGATTATCATAAATTACTGCTACATTACCGGTCTCCCATCGCTCAACTGGCAGGTCACACTCTTCTGAGATTTCCAACAGAAAGCAGCCTCTCAGGGTCGTCTGAGTGCTCCTTTTAGCTGATGAAAATGGCAGTGTAATAACCATGTATATATATATATATATATGTGTGTGTGTGTGTTTTATTAGATTGCTTGTTTCATTGTCTGTGTAGATGGGCAGCAGTAAAGTGTTTCTGAGATACTGGCAGGCAGACCAGCTCAACGACCGCTGCTACCAGCTACATAAAAAGATCATCACCTGTCAGAAAGGTAATACTCAAGACAACAATATCATTTACCAGGATCTTTTTTTAGAGCCACAACACTTCTGGTGACTTCGTCTTCTTCTTCACCCAATGTCTCAGTTGTTCGCGGCTGGCTAGCCAGGCAGCGGGTCAATCGCAGGTTATCATTACAACACAAAGAGGAGTGCGGTGTACAGCACTTCCTGCAGGGGGCAGAAGACATGGGGCTGCGAACCTACGACCAGCTGGTTATCCAAAATGCCTCCGACATTGCAAGAGAAAACGATCGCCTGCGCTGCCATGGCAATAGCCTGCTCAATACCCTTGGCAGTAGCCCACCTCTTGGCGAAAGACCAGAGCCGGTGGGGAAGGAGGAGGATCAGCCAATCAGGAGGTAAATGAGCAGACACTAAAACAGCATCCACCCTTTTATTTAGATCAGAAAGCAATGATTGCGCTTGATCAAGGATAGATTTCCGCTATTCTCCTAGTTAGGCTAATTTAAAAATATGGATATCTTTTCATTTTCAGAGTGCACATCTTCATAACCTTTAGCCATTTTCTGACTTTTTATAGACACTATGATCAATCAAGACCATATTCTCACTAAGACAGAGCTTTCATTACTCACTATAATGTGATTCATATTATGAGGCGCTGACCTCATAGTACCTGTAGCGTCATTTAGCCCAGAGAAAAACAATCGTAGTCATCTACAGGATTTATGACTGTGTGAAGGAATCATTTGCCTTCATAATTGTGTGTGTTTATTCATCCGCGTGCTTGTGTGTGGCCATGCCAGCACAGCATGTGCTTTCTGATTAATGATGTCACTGTATACCTGCGCACTGCAGACTTTTAATTGTGAGTTTCATGATGGATAGTCAGATAATGACTTGTGCTATCAGATTGTTTTCGTATTGTGTTGCTCCTATGGAATACAATCCTTATCTCCACCCCACCTCATTCTAATATACCAGTATATTACACTTGGAGGAAATTAAATAACTCTCAAGCCTGACTTGAAAAAAGTGTAAAAAAGCAATAAAAAGCTTTTTAGAGGTGGTGCTAAATAAAGGACCTTCATAATACCTGGCATTTGAGCACTATTAAAGCCCTAAGTATGTACAGGTACTATATTCTTTGGTTTCATGTGGTATGCTTCATAAATATGTGCATTATTTCTATACATTCTTTTTTTCCTGCAGAGAAAGCAGTGCTATATCATTCCTATTGATTGCTGCTGCTGTTGGAGAAAAAAAATACTTTTATTTCAGTTTGATAAATACCGGTGGCTAAAATCCTGACAGGGCAAAACATTTTGACAAAATAGCAAATTGTTCTACATTTATTTAGGCTTGAGTTGTTGTCACACATCCCTAAAACAAGCACATTTAAATGTGGGGTGACATTTAATTTCCTAAATCATTGACCGAAAGCTGAAAGAGAAACATTATTTTTTTAAATCTTGAAAATAGACCAGAGACTACAAATAATATAAGACGCATGTTTTCTGTAAACTCTGTGTCCTTGAGCATGTAACATCTGATAACAGGTTTCACCTTTGTCCTCTAGAGGAGATAAAAAGGCACTTACATCTACACATTCCCCCAAATTCACCTACTGTAATCTCACTGTAGATTTTTAAAGTGCCTCTCCTGAGTACCTCCACAAATACTACCCCACCCCCGACTCCATGCCTGCCTGAAATCAGAAAACTAACAGATGGCTCACCCAGATTAGCCAAGGACATATCAAACTGGATGATATCAAATTACAGCAAGGAGATTAGGTTTAATCTCTTTGGTTGTTTCCTCTTTTGCCCAGTTTATCTTAAACCTCTGAAGTGACATTTGAAGCGTATATTGAGTTTGATTAATTATGACGTTACTAATTATTAATTATGACGCTCAATCATCGCCTTTTAAATATAAATTCATTGTTCCTTATACCAATTTGTAGAGTGGCGGAGAAAAGCACGAAAGTGCACGAAGGCCCTGCCAACGGCGGAAGTCGAGTCATTCGCCACTTTCGTTCTAGCTCAGTACCCACCCCGCTTGCCATTGAGAACACGGTCCATTCGTCTGCCAGTCCACCCATCAAACCAGCCTTGCAGCAAGTTGTCCATATCAACGAGGACGGAGCAGGCGGGGGAGGTCTTTCCTCTCCTCGTAAGCAACCTCCTCCTAAACCAAAGAGGGACCCCAACACCCGTCTCAGTGCATCTTATGAAGCAGTTAGTGCAGGCCTGACGATGGCCGCCAAAGAGTGCTCCACTCCAGAAGGCTATGCTTCCCCAGCTGGAAGCCCTCCTAAATCCCAACTATCCCCAACAGACCCAGCAGGTAAATCACTTCTACAGGACTGTCAAAGATTTAACAGATGGCAGTAAGGTCATTGCTGTTACATATTGATTTAACTTTCTTTGTTTATTTCTTCCTTAGCCTTGTCCAAACCCCGTCCTCATAGCGATGACTACACAACTATGAGAAAGGTACCACCCCCGAAACCCAAGCGCAGCCCCAACACTAAGCTTACGGGCTCATATGAGGAGATTAATGCGGTAGCACCCCAGCTCCATCAGCTGCGCCCAGCTGATGTAAAGTTGGCCCTGCTTTCACGTGGCGGAGGATTTGGTGGCTTGATGCAGAGAGCAGCCTCTATAGATGCTCCACAAGGAGTAGCACTAAGCCTGTTCAAGGGCCAAGATGAGGAAGACATTTATATAGAAATGTTGGGATCCCAGCAGCGTGCACGAAGCCTCCAGGAGCCGCCTGATAGCCCAGAGCAGGCCGACTCGGAAGCTGTGTACGAGGAGATGAAGTATTACCCTTCTGAAGATGGTGGAACTGCTGCCTCTGCCACCAAACCAGCCAAACTGGAGGCTCTAGGACTGAACTTAGTAGGATTGGGGACATCCCCTCCTCAGAGTACAGAGACTAAACGACTGGCATTGGGGTTGACTGCTGCTTTGGACATCGCTCACTCACATAGCGCATCAAACAGTGGACCTCCCAAAAGCCAGCATGGAAAAGATGGCAGCTGTGACATTCCTGCACCTTTTCCCAACTTGCTTCCCCACCGACCTCCACTCCTGGTATTTCCGCCCTCCCCTGTCACCTGTTCTCCTGCTTCTGATGAGTCACCCCTCACCCCCCTGGAAGTAAAAAAGCTGCCGGTGTTTGAGACAAACCTCAACTATGCCACTGGGCCAGACAGTCCTCTGTCCCCACAGTACGCCCGCCAGAGGGCTGATTCCTCCCCAAGCCTCACGGTTCTCATGCCAGAGAAGAAGTCCACACCTCCACTCACCCCTCCGCCTCCACCTCCTCCACCTAGTGCCCCACCTCCACCTTACAGACCTCCTTCACACTTCCCTTTCCCACCTGAAGCCAGCTTCCTGGCTCTGACACGAGCAGCATCTGTCACCGGGAACTCAGATTCCTCCAAAGTGTCCTCACAAAGAACGGGCGGGGAGCCGCTGGGGAAGCCTCCTCCCTATTCCCCCGTGAAGATGTCTCGTACTGAGCCTCGAAGAGCTCACTCGTGCTCCTCGTCTCCCCTGCTATTCAACCCAGCCAATGGCAGACCCCTGACCAGTCCCCTGGATGAACTCAACACCCTGTTTAGCTCTGGACGTAGCCTACTGAGGAAGTCTGGACGCAAGATGAGAGATGGAGGTCTGTCAGTAGACGCACACTCCTCATGTACATACACATTATAAAGTACATGCACTTCCCCCTTTTTTCTTTTTCCCTTTAATTATTGCATATATATTAAATTAAATCAGGAAAAAACAGGGGTCAGATCAAACCAAACCACCAATATATGAACCTTTTGTCATCTTGTAAACAGTTTCCCATTTAGCTGAATGCGCATGTGTTTCTTGCTGTCATCTGCCCACAATTGTGAGGTTATGATCAAAATCCCAGCCTGACCTGGGTCAGATGAGTTATTGCATACCATTTGATTACCTTCTGTACAGCAGGAGTAGTTTTACGGGTTTAGCTTTTGTCCATAAATCTTTCACAGGTTTTGTTTTGTTTTCGAGTACTAGGGAGGTAAGATGCGCTGTTATCCAGGTCTGCATTTGGAAACCCCTTACATTAGATCAGGTGTTGTAACCAGCAACCCCTTTGGCCTACTTGAGGCAACCCATTTGTTACAACCTCCTGTGTAGTGCCCTTTGGCGACTGCAGCTGCCTTCTAATATGTTAGGTAATGAGCCAGCTTGTGTAAATCACTTAGCATCACACTGCACTGTAATTATGTTTTAGCTGTTATTTTGTGCTATAGCTCTGCGCACTGCATGTAAAGTACACAGAAACTGTGTGTAGTGATGAAAAAGCTGACCTTTGCCAAAGGAGAACAAACAGTATTAGTCATACTTAGTGAATGAAATGAGCTCCAGTCCCCAGGTCAAAGGTTTCAAACCCAGACAGAGAGCATGAAAAGTAAGCTTATCACTGATATTCCACCTTGAGAAACTGTCGAATCCCACTGTCTGAGTCTCTGTTTCCTCAAAGTGTATTAGTTGTGGCTGGGTTAATAATACATGAGCAGGAGAACCAAGAGGATAGCTATGAAATATTTAACAGCTCACTCAGGTTCTACTCAAGGGAGTGTGACTGCCTCGCAGCATTGAACGGCACATCCTGGACTATTATTTGCATGTTGGAGAATTCAGGTGAAAGCATTAGCTAGACATCATGCTAGAGGCTGATTGTGAAGCTAGCTTAGCTGTGATCAAAGCTGTTGTGTCATATTTCTATAAATATAATAAGTTCACTGGGCAAAAAGTTGAACTCCTTATAAGAGACGGTATGAGGGCAAGTGAACATGCTTACGCATTTGCATCACATGACGTCCTGCGTCTGGCCCCTCGTCAGCACCTTTAACTGTACGGGAAAAGTGCTGGCGTCATGGAAACGGTGTGTGTGACAGGGGAACCAAGCACTGGTGTATTTTGAGTGGGCAAAGCAAGGCGGCCCTCTTAGATCCAAGCGTAGAGAGATGCCAGTGGGCTTAACAGAACGCCCTACTTCCGTTCCCTATCGGCTGTTAAATAACTGAATGTGATACCTGACGCTGTGGGACTGCCCAGGGGTTGCAGTTGCTATCCCAGACATGAAGTGAAGAGCAGCTGATGCCCCCCACCCCCCCCACCTTTCCTCATCTTCAGGGAATGAGAAAACCACAGGAATGCAAGGGAAAGAGGGCAGGGGGTCTTGGCAGGCTTTAGGAAATCAGAGTCATGAGACACCTCATACTTCAGCGGCAACATCCAAAATTTCCAATTTCATTTGGCTTTTATTATAGTCTTTGAGCCTGAATGACTCATCTTTCATAAGCATGAACACGCGCATGGACTCACTGCATGGCCTTTTGTCCCTTGTAAAAACTCACCTATCCCATGGGATAGTACAGTTTGGTAACTTTATATTTAGGCATCTTGTGACCATGGAAGGACCGGCAGGCAAACATTCTCAGTGTGGGACAGCAGCTGATGAATTCTCATTCACACTGCCACACACATATGCTCCCACATTTACTTAGTCATGCAGTGTGTAAGAGCATTTGAGCCCCAAGGAGCAGCAGAAGGGACAAAGGCAGACAGATATTATGAAATATATAAAGAGAGGGTACTCTGATGATATTATGCATGATGGATATTACTGTTTGTAACATGCACCGATATGCAGTTGCATTTCCTCTTGTTATATTCCCACCAGGATTCAATTCTAATATCAATCTGCCAGGGAGGGAAGACTGTGGCTCTGCCCCCACCTCACCATCTCTCCAGCTACAAGACAAGAATGCCAACAACCACTCTCCCCACTCACAAAGCCCTGCCCCTGTAGAGAACGGGAACCAGATCTCAAACGGTAACAGCTCAGTGTTGCACGTTTACACTCACAATCTTAGGAACATAGTTTTAAATAGCAGTGACCTGCTATATTATTTAAGTTGACTTTGGTAAAGCTTGGCGTACTTAACATACCCAAAACCAAGAATCCATGAAGATATTTTTAAGCATGGCAAAAATAAATATCCAAAGCTGCACACATGCAGAGCCTGGATTGAATTAAATAAGTTGTCCATATTTTATGAATGTCAAGGTTACAATGTGTTTTTGACAAATTTAAAAAATTTCAAATAAGCAAGACTATATATATATATATATATATATATAAGAACCACTGGCTCTACCTTTGGAGTGACAAAGTTATACACCAGGCCAGTCTAAACTGCAAACTCTCCTTTTAGCCATTGTAATGCCAGAGCCACACAATCACTTGAATTCATTGTGGAGTGGACTGAAATAAAAGTAGTGTGCAGGCTGGGAAGATTGGTAAGTGGAGTTAGAGTTACAAATAATGAGAAGGAAATTAAATGGTATAATCAGGTGACCTGAGAAACTGAGAAGGATTTACTGGAACCAGAGAGTGGTTACTGTATTCTTAAATACCCAGAAAGTTTTGCAACCAAACCAAACTCTCGCCTTAATGTTATAACATTTTATGTATGCAAACAGTTTCTTAGCCCTCTCTATTTGAAAAGCTGTGTGTCCTTTAGACTGTACCTGCTGTTGTGTGGAAAGACTTCTGTTGTGTGGAAAGACTTCAAGTCACATATCCCTGGCTTGTGAAATGCTGATTTTGTGTGTTCAGGGTCGCTGGAGGATGAGAGTCACAGCAAGTCAAACTCCTCCAGTACCCCCTCTCTGAACAGACACATGGATAGTCATCATACTCAGGTAACCACAAAGACAGCCATTTAAACACACACACACTTTTTTGGTGCCTTCATTAGAAGCTATGTACAGATGGCAACAGGTGCAGTTTCTTTTTGTTGCCATCTTACTCCCCAACACTTTATGTAACACACAGAAATGTGTCTGAGCTTGGTTTGTTTAAACCTTGTGACGGGATGCACATATGTATCACACATAACACTAACACACACACGCAGTTACAGCATATATAGCTATATAAGGTTTGGGTTTGGGTTTGGGTTTGTTGACATTCTGAGTGGACAGGGAAGTGGCTTCTTTCAATGCATCACTTGTGACACGTGAGCTTTTTGTGCTTCCACAGACAGGTGTATGATTACAAGATAAAACATTTTTTGTTTTGCGTTTTGCACCAAATCCTACCCACATGCTTACATCCATACACATTCTCTTAATGTCATTATGTTGAGCTGATAAACTACTGTATGGCTGTAGATGAGCCTTTTGAAAACTGAGCCTTACCACTGACGAATGTGTGTCATAGAAAGTCTAATTTAACTTAAAGATATAACAAAATAGTACACAAATGAAAAATTGGTTTTATTTATATTATATTTGGGGCCTGTACCAAAGTTAGCAGGAAAGAATTGAACTGAATAAATAAAGCAACTTATCAAAGTAACAAATAAAACCAAAATAAACTACCAGAAAAAGTGACTGAACAGAAGAAAAAAACAAAAGAAGGGGAACATAGATCAAATCAGTCAAAAACAAGAAATACCTAAATCAATAATCAAGTTTGAGTTATGGCTGTAAAGGTTCTCAGTCATCCAGGTCAGTGTAGTCTAAGGAGCTTGGAAAGAAAAGCGTCTGGATTCTCTAAGTTTCTAATATTTCACCTCCCATCTGAGAAGTTTCTTTAGTTCTAAGAGAAACTGGTGGAGAGTCGCTGATTTTAAGCCATACAGTTGGTGTCGTAAGCCACCGCCTCGGTTCAAAGATGGTCGTTCATGGTGGACATAGATGGCTTCTTTCACTCCTTTTTTCAAACCATCTGTCTTCTCTGACCAAAATTTGAACATTGGCATCCTCAAAAGAGCGACCTTTGTCCTTTAGATGCAGATGGACGGCAGAGTCTTGTCTCGTCGATGTTGCGTGCATTTATGAAGTGGCTGTTTGGGCTCTCCAGTGTAGAGGTCTGAGCATTCCTCGCTGCACTGTACAGCAGACACGACATTGTTAAGTTTGTGTTCGGGAGTTTTGTCGTTGGGATGAACCATTTTTTGTCTGAGTGTGTGGCTGGGTCTGAAGTACACTGGGACGTTGTGCTTGGAGAAGAGTCTCCTGAGTTAACCTGCTACATAAGACATGACAGTATTGTTCTGCTGGTGTCTGACCTTTTTCTTTGCATCTTTGGTGATTTGATGTAAGCCCAATTAGGATAACCACATGTTTTAAGAGCTTTCTTTACATGAGTCCTTTTCTTTCCCCCTGTCCATAGAGGGAATGTTTTCTGCCCGGTGTTGTAGGGTCCTCATTACTCCAAGCTTGTGTTCCAAACAGGAGTTACTGATCCGTGTGTGTAGGCTTCCGGTAAACTTCAATGTTGAGGTTTCCATTCTCCTCAATGTGCACCACACAGTCCAGAAATGGCAAACTGTTATCCCAAAAGGGCTTAAATCTGGGACTCTCCACCAGTTGCTCTTAGAACTGAAGAAGCTTCTCAGATGAGAGGTGAAACGTCTTCAAGAACCTTAGAAAAGTCCAGTAGCTTTTATTTCCAAACTCCTTAGACAAGTTTTAGTTATGTATGTTTTTTTCACTTGCATCAAAAAACATTTTATGCATTTGAGAACAAAAAAAGGAAAACGAGGAAGCTCGGTAGCCATTATTTGTTATGTTCAGGACTGCTTCCCGGTTTCTGTAAAAAAAAACAAAAACAAAACATTGTAGAATCCTTTACATTCTCTGGGCCCTCTTATCAGGCTTTGAGCATACCATACAGCCCTTGGCCTTTTAGACCAGACTGGGTGAGAAGTAGGAAGAGCCCCACAGGAAGAAAGAAGCTTTGCACTCCAAAATCAAACAAAAACCTAACACTTCTTTCTTTTGAGTCATTCTGCCCACCGATTGGTTTAATCTAGAATTCATTTTAAATCAAATTGAATAAAATCTATACGAGGGCAAAAAACTCATATATAAAAACAAAAAAACTGTTAAACCCTTCTTCAGTAGCTTGCGCTCCTTCCCATGTTTGCTTTGAATATGCCACTATTTTGTCACACGTTCAAAACAAACATGGGAAGGAACTAAAATTAATTGCAGACTGTATCAATGGGAGACTGAGTGTCACTCTCTGCTGTGTTTGATACACAAAGAAGGACGTACTGTTCCACTCTCAGAAGAGTTCAGCACACACTATTCGTAAGTAAACTTCACTAGAGATGTAAAGGCACGCTGTGTACCCACTCGACAATCCTCAGATTGATGAAATATTTTATCGCTCTGTTCAGAGTTGGGTGAGTTCACCTTGTGCATTGAGTATCTGAAGCCTGTTCGCGACTGTGGCATAAAATAAAGCTCTGCTTAGTGCTTCCTTCTTACAGCATTTTAAAAAGTCTGAAGCAAATGTAACCTTCTACTTTCACCTAGGCTGTTGTCTTGTACGTAAATGCCTGTTTGTTTTTTTTCTCTTTCAATGAATCTAATGAGCTTGGCTGTTACTCTCACTCCCTCCTATATTTTCCAGAGGGGTCATCTCAACTTTTCTCCATTCGGTGCGGGGGCTGCCCTCTAAAACAGCGAGGGGGGCACAAGGGGTGGGCTCGCTGTGAGCCCTTGTGCACATGTAGGGATGTGGTGAGTGTACGTCATACCGCGTCCCTCTCTGCCCTTAATGGCAGTGTTTTTCATCAATCCAGTGAACAGCCATATCAGGAATGATTCATAAACCTTCCAGGTTTGTCTGAGACAAAATTAAAATGACAAAAGTGTGTTTATGGAGTAAGAAAGTAATTTGTTTTTTTAGCTTTTATGGAGATCGGTGGCTGCGTTTACCTGAAATTAATTAGTTTTATATTTCAAAGTCTGAATTAATGGCTGAAAATGAGATGTGAAAATTTGAATCTAAATTTTTAGCAGTTGTCATACAAAATAAAAATTCAAATCTTCTGAAAATATGAGTCACTGGAGAAGCATTTTTGAAAACCACTGCTGTTGCAGGACATCATCTCAGCTCTCAGGAGTCTGAGGAGTCCTGACTCGATGACATTTACGCTCTTTTTTTTTTTATTCCTCATTTCTGGAAAGAAACTGCAGCTCACAGGTTAAATAGATCTGAATACCCACAAATGTGGAGAAATCCTTTGGAAATTGCAGTTGTTCCTTCTTGTTGCTGTCCTCCTCAGCACGCGCCAAAGGTCATTACACTGTGTTTTTACTGAGAATCTCAAACCCGAGCTGCAGTTTTTATTGCACTTCATCTGCTGGGATTTTTATGTTGCTGAATCCATCACTCGATTCTTTTTTAACCCTTTCACAGACTCTCTCTGGCATCACTGCATCATCACTGTCACTGCTGTGAGTTTATACACGATTGTGATCGGGAATAACTCTGTGGCACACAGTGTCTTTCAATTAGCTGCACTCTACACCATGTTTATGTAGGTTTCTCAGAACTAATGGGATAAATAAAAATGAAAGGATGAAGGAAGATGAATGGGCAGCTCATTTAAGAATGAATGGACTGGCTTGTTTCGGTCCTCGCCGTGAATAACGAGCAGCAGTCTAGACTAATTATATAAAGACTTGACAGACTGCTAAATGATTGAATGGTACAGAGATTGATATTTTTGTTTATCCCTTCAGACAATGACTTGGCAGGGCATTTAAAGTAGAAGGAGTGGTCACATGTGCTACTCAGAAACATGTGACACACTCTTCCTCATTCTTAAAGTGTATCGGACTAGACAGAGATCCTTACATGACTCCACAAACTATTCAAGGGAATTTCGAAGGAAACATCACACTTAAGTCATCCCGAGTTAGCACCGTATCATCCTGTCTGCAGTTTCTTTTATTCTACTTGTTCTATTCTCTATTATACATTTTCTCCACCTGTCCTTGGCCGCACAGTTATATAAATATTAGCTGTTCAGTGACCTTTTTCTTTTTTCTATCAGCTTTGTATAGCACATAAAAGAAACTCTTTTGGAATTTCATGTGTTGCTGTTTACTGTTTGTCAGATGATAAAAAATGCAATTTATATTCTGTGAAATCCTTTTCTAAGTCATATCTAGTGCTTTGAGTAAAAACAAAACAAGAGAATGCGGTGTTTTAGTTTTCTATATCTGAGGGTGTATAAACAGTAGCATGCATGCAGTAGCTGTTTACACCCGGGAATGTGTGCGTTTTATGTGGAAAAGCTAGAAGATTATTGGAATATTTTGTGGCCTCGGGATATCCTTCCTGTGAGTGACAGTTTGGAATGACTACTATCCCACATTACCATGCTATTACCATAACAATCCATTCACATGTTGGTATGGATCTAAACCCATCCCCCCACCACTTCCCCCAACACAGAAGGGTGTGGTTTAGATGTCAGAGTGCTGTTATCTGGAGTGAAGTCGCCATCAGACAGCTTGGAATTGTCAAAAAGCTCGGCAAGATTTTATTTTCTAAACCTAACTTTGTCATCTCGCAAAGTCATGCTGACATTTTGAAGACAAGCATTAAACTGTTTTACATTTCAGACATCAAGGCCAGAAACCATAAATGTTTCACAGTTATTAATTAGAAAAAACTGTATCTGATGTGCACTGAATGGCTCTGTGTGCGTGTATCTGTGTATGTGTGTCTATGAACAGTACAGTCATGCATTGCAGAAGGACACAGTGTTCCTACTTATTTTCTGTTCCAGTAGCTGGTGTTCCTCGCTGGCGCCAGTGCAAAGAATAGCCTGGCAGGGAGGTGTAAATTATGGATTAGCTTGTTGAGTATTGTGCTAGTGCAAGCAATCTATCTCGATGTATGTTTGTGCGTTTTAGTGTGCACATAAGGTGTGCACGTGTAATTCTCCAGGTATGTGCAGGTATGTTTGTCAACGTATCCAATCGGTGAAATGTTTTTTTTCCTTATGTGTCCTTACCGTGTGTATGTGTGTGTGTGTATGGCATGGCCTATGACTTCCTCACTAAACACATGAAATGTTTGGCAGTTGACTTGGAAAATGTTACATTATAGGTACTACTGATCTGATTTAGCTCACTGCTCCTACTTCAGCAGAGTGGAAAAATTGATAGGTGTGAAGAGAAACCACTTTTTAAAGAAAGGGAATTTATATCCGTGGATTAAAAAAAAATGATTTACATAGTTTTTATTATTAAGATTCATAGGGCCCGTGGGGGTACTTAAAGCTGTTTTTGAAACTTTGCATCATCAGTAACAGCCAGTAGGTTTTGTGTGCTGCAGTGAGGGTAAGGAAAGCTTACTGTTGTAGAGAGTAATTGATTTTTTTCTTTGAGCATTTTCATAATATTTGTTAAAATGAACAAAACAACAGTGGGCTATTTGTAGCTTAGTCTTAAAAACGTCCGCCTTTGAGCATGGAGGAATCTTTTTTCTTGGCCACCAGCTGCCATCATACCACCCCCCTCCTCCCAGTTTCTAATCAGGTTTGGATGGCCAGGCCTCGTTCCTGTTGCTGGCGTTACTCGCTGAGGGAGATTGGAATTCCTGTCTGATTGATTTACCTGCATATTGACTGGCAGATGACTGATGTTGTGCTCTATACAGACTGTGTACATTTTTGTGAGTTTGACTCTAGTGGCACAGTATGGAAATTCATTTCTGTTAAAATATCAGTTAGGAACCTCCCGCACACAAACACACACACACACACACTGATTCCTGCTGCATCTACTCCCATGAGGTGGCTCAGTGCCAGACCCACATTCAGTTCTGTGTCATTAGAATCATTCAAGAGAAAAAGTGACCCAGTTGTAGAAGATGGACTTCTCCTTTTATTTAAAGGTGTAAAGTCAGCCAAAGTTGAGTCCTGTTTTTTTTTGGTTTTTTTGCCCTGTAGGTGTGATTGTTATTATTTTTGTGATGCTTCTGCAACCACTGTTTATTATTCCCAACCCATCCGCTCCAATCATGGCTTGTCATGTTGACTTCCTGTCATTAATCTATTGGATTTTTCCAATGACTACAGTCATTGGATTTTTCAGTGTTCTGTATCTCTTTCCTCCTCAGCAAACCCTAACCTCCTTTCCTAACCTTGTAGTCTTCTTTCATCTCTGCCCCAGGTGTTCCAGCGGCTACGTCTGTCCAACGGGGATGAGAGCGCCGCCCTTAAAGAGCTTCTGCGATGGCGGCGATTGCAGTGTGAGGGGCGGAGTGACTGGAAGCGCCGCCCACCTCAGTCTCCACCCCTGCCCCCCACACTGCTCTGGACCAATAGGAAGGCCCCTCCATGATGGAGGTTTTCTGATAAAGTCACATATGTTGGCTATGAAGTTCCTCCCTCTTTCTTCAGCCACACTTGCACGAGCTTTTAGATTTTATTCTTTTCTTTTTTTGTTTATGATCCATTAACCTCGGGCCCCATGGACTAAGCTTAAACTACAAGAATGAGCCTGTTTCCTGGGCTGAAGGTCTTGCTTTTTCCCTTTGCACTCAACTGTGGAGGATTCCCGTACTTATGTGATATAAACTCAGCACCACGTGACAGCTCACTCGGATATCCATGAAAAATGACTGCAAAGCAGAAAAAGTATACATGCGGAACAATCTGTGCTGACATATATGATCAAAAAGAGAAAAATACTGTGTCTATTTATTTTCAGCTCTTTTAAGGTGAAATGACTGACATTAATCAACAGGAGGCTTGATTTACAAGCAAAGTAGTTTACCTGGGGTTTAGATGGTGAATGGCCATATGACTTGGATCGTACGGCCTCATATGATGTGCTGCTGCATTAAAATGAGCTCCACTCTAAAACGCGGTGCTGATTATACTTGACGTGCTGTGATGTTCCCATATGTGCGCACCCGAGTCTCAGAAAGTTTACAAGTCAACCAATGCCTCTGGAGACCTCCAGTTTTGAACAACACTTTACTGGCTTAGACATGGGACTTTTTTCAGGTACACAGCTCTCACTTAACATCTCATGTTTGGGCTCTAAGTGCTACTGCAGCCCTGGCAGCAAGCGACCGGGGGTCAGGGTAACCTCAGTATTATCCCAAGGTGCACTTCTCATCCCCCTTGTTACCACCAGCCTTTGAGAAAGCCCCCCGTCCAAATCCAAAACTACTGCACTTACCTTTACTAGGAGACGGGGATCCAACTAATGAGCATACTTTGGCTTTATGTATAAAGGTAAAGCTCAGATTTAAAAAAAAAAAAGAAAAAAAAAGCTTTAGTCGATAGGTATTTAGTTCATGTTGTGAACATGAAACTCTGTGCCAAAGTGATACAATGTGTAAAAGCTCTATCTAAACTAACAATTATAGTTATTAAAACTGATGCATACGGTAGTCTCCTTATGCTTGTATACTGTATGTACAGACTGACAAATGACCAAATCATAGCTGTTGTTGCGGTTCACTGGTGATCCTGTGTGGACTAAAAACACTAAAAAGTGTTGAAAATGGATATAAAACACTTCACACTCTTATCAGCATCTGAACAGGTTAATGCGTTTTTCAGGAGACCTCGCACACAGATGAACCTGATTATTGTACAGATCCCTACATCGTTGGTGTGTTCTAGCAGTCGCCTATTTTTACCTTCTGTGTCCTGTCCTCATCACCTTTTCCTTTCCCATACTTGACCCAAAACAAATAGACCCCCTTCCCCTTTCCCCTACTTGACCCACCCCACCTCTTCTAGTGGATCAAACCGGCTTTACGGGTGTTTCCATGGTAGCCACAGTGTAAATAATGAATGGTGTCATATGTTTTAGCTTTTACTATAGAAGAAAAGCACAGCGGTTGACCTTAAAGATGAAGGACAAGGATGAGTACATAATACTGTGTATGACGGTGAAACTGAGATTGAAGAATGTCTTGGGTTAGATGCAATGCTGAGAGAAAGAGGTCTATTTAAAAATGTGAATATCTTTTTTTCTTTTCTTTTTTTTTAAAATACGACTGACTACGGTTATGAAAATTCGTTTATGCTCTATTTAATGATTTGTTTATTCCCCTTCGACCCCATTGTTCTGCTCCTCTGATGCAATGCAGATGTTCTAAATGTATATGGATGTTTTATTGCACAATGTTTATGTGGTGTTGTGTTGACCTCTGTAATGGGCTGGGTGTGTCTAGACAAGGTGTTCGATCTTTAAAGATCCAGTCTGAATTGTTAGAGCCTCCAAGTATCAATAGCTCTAATAGATTTCTCATTCCCACTGATCACTCACAAGGCATTTAAATCGGTTCAGATTTGCAAATTAGCGCCATCGCAGGATCGATCTCGGCTGTTGTCGGCGTGTGAAGGTGCACCAATATTCAAGAGGCCGTTGAAGGCGAAGTAGCCCAGTTGTGTTTTGGACTGACTGGCTGAATGTACAAATGCAGAATTTTTATTCCACCATCCTGTGCACATCTCTGAATCTCTTTGTATCTTATTACTGGAACATGCGCCTGAATCAAAAGAGTGTACCCAACTGCTTAATGTGATTATTGTCTTCAGAACTTGTGTATGCAGTTCATTTTTTAAAGCAAGTATAAGGTATTTGCCCCGTATATCACAACTTGTACACTGTGATTGGGGCTGCATGAGCATTGCAATGGAGAACTATATCAAACATTTTCACACAAGTATTTGTGTGTTTCATCTGCGATCAAACAAAAGACAGGAACCAAGACTAAGCTCGTCAACCTTGCTAATGCCAATGAAAGAATTTCTAGCTTTGGTATTTATCCTTCAGTATAATCAGAGTTATGGTTGGTCGTGTGCAGTTTTGTGTATATTTATGTTTATGGAAGTCACGAAATGAGGACATTGTTTTTTTAATTGTATTTTAAAGCATATCAGTGGTTTTTACCTTGCATGACCACATGTTGGGTGTCCTCCCCTTATGACATGCTCGTGCAGAAAAGATAAAGGCTGTCTAATGTGAAGAACTGCTTCGCTCTGCACTGTGAATCACTCCACTGTCCCCCAGTGTCTCAGCTAAACACATCATCCATCCATATCCACATAAACCCATCTGCTAATATGTCCACTTCATCACATACCAACCTTGATGAATTAGCTCGCTCTGAAGTAAGCTCCGGCAGCCAAAATACTGCCAGTCATATTCGTTAGCCAGGAATCTATAAATCCTCCACTCTGAGATCACCTCTCTGGTGCTACTGCCAGTGTAGAATGGCCATCTATTGTCTCAAGTACACTTATAGTTGTCCAGAGAGACATGATATTTCAGCACTGCCTTTCATATTGTTTTTTTTTTTTAATTGTAATCTTTCTTTTGTACATGACATACAGTATATTTTAATCTGCATACATATGTGTTTGTGGAAAGAAAAAAATGATTGTGATATTTCAGAATTATTATGTTACCAATTTTTTAAGTACTGTACTTGTACAGCAATAAAGCACAATTGTGTCAATCTGAGTCTTGCTCTATGTGTGTGTGTGTGTGTGTGTGTTTAAGTAACCACTGTAACATTACCCATTATTTGTAAAAACTAATTTTGAACCCTCAGATTTAGCATCAACCTTTTTCAGACACAATCAAATGCAGCAGTATAACTGTTTTAAGATGCCAGAATGAAATCCTCCTACTTGCACTATTTGGCCAGCTGTGTCACTTGAGCATCAGCACAAAATCAGTTTGAGGAAAGAATAAATAAAAAATCAGATAAAGCAGATTTCTAACAATAAAAGGTCTGTTTTGACTGTTTGTCTGTTTTTTAACCCACATCTGCAAACCTCCAGACAGTAAACGAGGGACCCTGTTACACCACATTAACATGTTCCACATCATCATAGCCTGCAGGTTCTAAATGTAAACGTGGTCAAGTTAGCATTATCTTTCTTGTCATCCCATTACAGCTTTTAATCCATCACTTGCAAAATCAACAAACGGTGCAAGAGGCTCTTCATAACTGCAATTTCAAATAAAAAGTTGAGGAATTTACCTTTGTATAGAATTTAGGCACATTTGGCTATGATTCCTGTTGATTTCTCTTTTATTTAAATTGTGGTAGTTTTCAAGTTGAAAAAATAGTGGTGTAATGGTAGCATAATGAAAAATGTAAACAGAATGGGATACAGATCATGCCAGCCCCCTGACATGTGACCTCTGCTGTCACAGGATCACCAAATATTAAAACCGATAGTCATTTCTCATTTTATTGTTTTTTGTGCTGGAAACCTCCTAATTCCTCACACTTCCCTGCCGACTCTTGTCCTGGGTGTCACAGTCCAAACTTTCAGCCTTGGTAAAAAAAAAAGAAAGTTTTCTGCTCCAGCTTTTAAACATTTGCTTTTAATGTAAATATGGATACTTTTGCACACTATATAAATAATATTGAATAAAATCTTAGGAACTGTCAACTGTTTGTCACACTTACACCCTGCACTTGGCTGCATTTTTCAGCCCCGACGTTACTGATTGAGAAGAGTTTATGTCAGCATTGTTATATAAATAAGCTTTAGCATAATTTAAGGAGGAGAACCTGTAAAACACAAATGTGTGTAATAAAAGACTCTCTGGTTCTGATACTTTATAAACTTTTTAGTGAGTTAAAAAAAAAAATTATGCATGACCGCAATGCTGCAACTTAGCTTCTTAAGTAAGCAAATAAAAGCAATGAATCCGTATAAGTACAACGTAATACAGTGATTAGTTATTAAAGTCCAATGTTTGTCCAGTGTTTCCAGTGACGTACTTTGGTGGGGCTTTTTTTTATGTGTGTGTGTCTTAATATTTCCATGAAGCACACATTATGACAAGAGCAGTGAAATACATGCAGCATTTAGCACAAAGCTTGATTGAAGTTGACATTTCCCAGGATGAGAGGGTGTACTTCTAGCTATTTACTAACCTGTGGTTTTTCAGTTAATAATCAGGTCAAGACAAGCAGGATTCAGTTATCTGTTTGTTTTCCAATCTACCAAAAAAAAAAAAAAGAGTCTTTGCCTCAAGCGTCATTCACTGGAAAGCTTCACCTCAGAGTGTGGGAGTCAGCGTTTGAAGTTTATGCCTTAGTGTGTATCACTGTAGACAGCTTCTATCAAAGGGCACTAACACACGCACTGCCAGGTGTGTCGACTATGTACTCTGGAATTAGGAACGTCATCACCAGGTCCCATTAGAGGAATATTGCCCAGTTAAACTAACTGGTATAACTTTGGAACAGTAGTTGGATTGTTGGTTGTTAATAGTGCAACTTTGGAGTTCTCATTCATTCTGTAGAAATCGCACAAACATACAAAGACAAATACAAATAATTTTAGATAATGGTTTGAGGTTATTCTTTATAACGTTTACATGCTAGCCCTGCAAATATTCTAACAAAACTCTTTAGTCATGCATAAGACCTTATCAATTATTTTCTTTATCAGATCCTTGATAATGAATAGCAGAATACTGAACAGACTTAACCTCTTAGAAAAACACACATTCATTTGTATTTGCTCATTTAGTTGCTTCTAACGCACGCAAGGATAATGCTAACTGTAAATATTTATCATGATAAAACTTGCGTACTGTATGTGTGCTAGAATATTCCTCCAAAAATATTATCCGTTCAACAAACTTTTGCTTGCACACTGCAGAATCCTATTGAAAAACATGTGAATGTTTGTAGTTGCCACTTTGTTCATGTTTGGATGATTCAGGCTGTACTAGTAATCATTACGTGGTTTGATGAACCCTTATAATGTGTTATATATGCACACAACATGTGTTGAAGAGTGAAAAGGTATTTCTCATAACCAGTGGATCACAAATAAGTCACTTAGGAGTGACTCCTTGTACATATGAGATCAAGTAGCATTTAATGACTATCCAGTGAGTCTGTTTCTGCCTAATGCTTTTGTTTTTCTTCCTTGAGTAGCTTCTGAGGAAAAACCTCAGGAGTGGAAAAACAAAGCCAATGCAAAAATGCCAGAAAATCAAGTTGTGCACTGTGTATGCTGTTGGTGTCTTTTGGAACATTTTTATAGAATATCTGACTGATGTTATATCTTGCTGTATTGTAAAGCCATCCTAGAAGCTTGTGCCTCACTTTGGAGTAGTTGCGTTCCAGTGTTTTATTAGTCTGTTACTTAGTAATAATTAGAAAGTGTGCATTGATTTTGTCCACATACAGTGTTTCAGTGCAGCTTGCTAAAAACAAGCTATGTACCCTTAGCTGATAATTTAGCAACATAGTTAGTGCCACTCAATTTTTCATCCAAATAACTACTGCCTCTGAAAAAAAAACCCACAACATTGCTATGATGCTAATTTTGCTAAAGAAGCTTTAAAATGATTAGTTTAACAAAGGGTAATATTACTGTGTATAAAGTTGGGGGTTGAGGTACAGTCCGGTGCACTAGCACCTACACTGCTCATCTCAAACACTAAGAACACTCACTATAGAGCATTTGTTTTAATTACCCTTTAACAAATAAAAATTATTATTATTAGTCAATTCACACAATCTGTAATATAACAAAATAAGTATGCACAAAACCTCAACTTCTAATATTCTGTGACTGTTTCAGCAATGATGTGCAAATCAACTTTTTTTTCTTCTTTTCTTTTCATAAAAAAAAAAAATCCACTTTAAGTGTTAACACAGGGACAATGGAGGTGTTCCTATCCACTGTTTGACCATCAATCTAAATCTTACTCCCCAGCGTCTGAGGTTTCTTCTCTAATTTATCTCTTCCACCATAAGTGGCACGAGGGTCATTCCGTAATTTTTTCAGGGTTGAAAAATCCACCATCACATGGGAGGAGGGGATAAATGTCCCAGAGGCAATTTAGACTGAACAGTACAGCAGCTAGCACTGAATCAAAGAAGCCTCCTTCTCTTTGTTTCCCATTTAGCTCCCTAAATGTGGTCAAGTTTGCCTTTGTTTATCTTTTCTTAGTCTTAGTCTTGGGTCTTATAGATTAAGTCTTAGACTTATTCACTTTGCTTTTCATTATTCCCCGAAGAATACCCTGAAGATCAATTTGTACCCAACCCAACAGTCGTATTTGTCTGAGTTTTGTGGATTGCTAAAAAAAACAGCAACTGAAGAACCTGACTGAGATGAGGCCAGGCTGACCATCTGACACTTTTAAGTATAGTAGTGACAGAAAATGCCTTTAATTTTGTCAACTGACCCTTTACTAAATCCCACTGCAACAAGCTTTGGATGTAGGAATATTTGGTAAAAGTACAATATCCAAACTGCCTCTTTTTTTCGTTATGCTATGTAAGCACAGTATTTTACACCTGCTTAATATTTTTTAGTTTTTTGGCAACCAGAAAATAATACAGCCCCTTGTCATACCTCACAAAAAATATTTTGGTGTACACATCCCTTTACTGTTACCAATTCCCATTGGTTCATTCATTGCCATAATCAATCCAGTTTAGTTCCCTAAAACCAACAAAGTTTCCATTTCTGAGACGTCTGAGTAAGTAAGCTGGCAAGTGTTTGGAGACAAGTTGCATCTTCTACACAAACAAATAAACAACATGAAACCTGCATGGAGGTTTCTGGTGCAGCACTTTAAACTTCTTTGCAACCAATTTTCACTGCTGCACCCAATTTTCACCCAACACAGCTCAAATAGCTAAATTACCTCCTCAACATGTCTTGCAGTTTTCCAGAGGCCTGGTAATGAACTAATCATCTTATTCAGGTGTGTTGACCCAAGGTGAGATCTAAAACCTGCAGGACACCGGTCCTCAAGATCTGGAGTTGCCCACCCATGAGTCAATAACTAGTGCTGTATTAGTGGGGCCTACAGCTACCCTGAAACCTAAAAACCTTGTTTGTCTAATTCACTGCCAATCACCTGCCAAACAGTACTTGGTACTTGTAAGCCTGTTTAACTTAACCCACTAGAAAAGCCTACTTCAATACTACAAAACCTAATTTCTCATTCTTTATTGGAAACACCAATATCTCAAAGTCATCTGTTAATCCAATCTGGATCATGAGAGTAGAGAGAACAAACATTCAGAGCAACAAAGACTACAACAGGATGTCTTTGTTTAGTGGAAGTTACCCACATCATAATCTTCTTAATGGTAATGGTGTCCTGTCTGTCAATTGCAAGCTGTATGTGAGAGAAACACAGTTAAATGCAGAAAAAATGGAAAATGTCTGCCCGAGGAAATACCGAAGAAGGCAAAGCAAGTGAAAATCTGATAAAGGAAATGTTGTGTTAGATTTTGCACTGAGCTTGTGAAACAGATGCTCATGTAAAAGAGTGTCCTCTATAAATAGATATTAATGGATAAATTCAGGTTTCAGGTTCCTGGTCCTAATACATCCTGGTTCACTGTCACACTGGCAGGATGCACTGGACAGTACCACTTTTTCATATGTTTCCATGCCAGAAATGTGTTAAAGGCTGATCTAGTTCCATATCCCGTCCACGTTACATATCTATCATGCGATGAGGATGCTGACTGCCTCTCTGTCAAAGACACAAGTTTAACAGCTAAACACCAAAAACAGCATTTACATTCTAACACATGACAGAATGTAAAGTTTACGGAGCAAAAAGCAATTAACAGATGACTTTTTGGAACTGATCTGTGACCCCATCATGTTGTTCACTTGCAGGTCCTGGAAATGTCCTCAAAAAAGCACGGCCAAACAACACTGAGACTGAATAAATAAACTTTAGATTTGGTGTTTGTTTTTGAGCATATCAAGAGTTGTGTTTTGTACGTGCTTGGCTGAACTCAAAAACAAAGTTCCCATTCGCAGTACCATGTACCCTGTCCATTAATCATCACAAATAAATGCTTGCAATCAGTATTTGCATAAAATGTTTGCATCATCTCATGCCAGATTGTTATTGTTCCCAGGAAGCACTGAGTGGTTACTCAACAGAGTGTGTGGGAGTGGTGGGAAACAGGGAACTACCGTATGTAGCATCCACAGTGGGAAGGAAGGATTGATTATCCATGTTTCTTTCAGTCTAGAAACCACCACCATGGACACACAGACTATTTGTCTGTGAGTTTATTTGGTTCCAGTTGGTGCTCTGTACTGCTGTAAGTAACCTTGGAGTAATTTTTGACCGTATGCCTTTTAAATCACAAATCTTAAACCAGTGCCGCCTTTGTTCATCTGCAGTATCGTTAAAATTGGGAAATACCCCCATTTTTTAACTCTAGGCATTTGTCGTTAATTTAGTGTTAGTATCAGTTTGTGTTTTGTTGTATTTGTTTTCCACGGTCTGTGTGTGCTCTTTTTTTCTGTTGAGCCAAAAAAAAAAAAAAAAATGGGGGTGGGCCTCATTCTCACCATTTCCAAGACTGTTTACTTTACATGAAGCACCTTTGACTGTTATTGTAAATTGGTGCTTTGTAAATGTAATTTACTTACAAAAGGGGAAAAAAAAAACACTGTGGAGAGGAAGCAGGTGAAGGCATTTCTTCCATCTGCAACATTTCAAAGGCCATGAAACACAGAAGTAAACACAATTCCCACCTCTATTGATTATTTGAGCACTGGTTGGGGGCTTTTAGGTTTATGTCGACTCATAAACAACCTGGGGGCTGGTTTGCTCCAGTCTGATTGATGCCACAAGGAAAAGGCACCGGTGTGAATTTTTCACTCAGAATGGAGTCTTGGCTTGGTTTAGTTTTAGGGTTATAATAAGGAAGAACACACACTTCAGTGTTCATTTGCAACTTCACTTTGCTGCCAGCCCCGTTTTCATCTCGTCTTCTTTCCTCCTCATCCCATTTTGACCATCCTGCTTTGACCCAACTCTTGTTGCCTTTTCACCTCTTCACCCAATGCATGCATTGGCACAGCCTTAAATGCACTACTGGCTGAGAGTGTGAAAATCAATACCATCATCTCAACACTGCCTCAATTTTCAATTAACGACTCAGAGGTCTGTCTCTCCAGACACATCCATCACATCAACCTTTGAAACATGAGATTAGACTCAAACGCACATGGAGTGGCTCCTGTACTCCAATTTGCACGATGCAACCTGAAGAAAAAAATACTTAAGACAAGTTTCTTAAAGGCAAACTTATGAATACTTCATTCATGCAGTAGAGCAATAGTACATGTAATGTTAAAAGGGTTCCATGTAGTGAACAACTTGACAAAAACACAGTGTTTTAGTTGCTTTAGTTTTATGAACCACAACTCTGCTCTTATACACTGTACCTTCTAACCAGAAAGGAGAGAGAAAAGGGAACCCAGTGGACAACTGCATGAGAGGAGAGATACATCAAAGTAACAAGACTGAGAAAAATACATCACAGGTTCTCAAATGAGAATAGGCAGCTCCAGGATGCTGGTCAGAAAAAAGCGCATGTGACATCGCCCACTAAAAGAGAAAAGGTTAGTTTGAGGTGTGTGTAGGCTATTGTAAAAACAATGAGAAAAGCAGTGGTTTTGAGGTCGTGGTAAAGTAGTTGATTTCACAAGGATGAAGGGGATATTCAACAAGAGTTATCACTCTGGGTTTTCTTGTTTGTTTCCTTGGTTGTTTGTTTTTTCATTCCTAAATCAGAGCTCCAGACTGTTAGTCGTATTTAGACAAGCAGTCGGAAGATTGTCCTAACCTACAGTGGGAAGCCCAGTGGGAAGTTCAAATCCTGTTTGGGTGTTGTGGGAACATACTGACCATATCCACCATAGAAAATGTTTCCCCCATCTAAACTTGATTGTAAAAACACAACGATCCAATGTGCTCAAGTGTCAAAAAAGCAAAACAAAGAGATAAATCACTGATATTAAATCACTAATACTTGATGAATACTATCTGCCCCACCCTCCCGAAATCCAGATGGCAGTAAACGAATCATCTTCCTTTTGTTCTCTTTTTAGTTATCAGAGATTAACACTGCCTTTGATTAACAAAGCAGTTAACAGAGTTTTATACTCCTGACAATGTCAGACACACCTATTTGCTTATATAAACAAGGTAAAGACCCTAAATTAACACTTAAACTTCAACAATCACTTTGAGTAAGCCCTTGGCGATGGTGGGAAGGAAAAACTCCCTTTTAACAGGATGAAACATCTGGCAGAACCATCTGCTGTAACCAGTTGGGGTTGATGTAATGCTATATAATGTGGCTGCAAACACACTGACTTGTGTAGTATAGATTAAAAAAGGATAAACTTAAAATCAGTTAACTCAAAAAGCTGATTTCCACTCCCAGTCTAATACTTTACAGTTACTCAAATGTTTTGTATATGTTAAAAATGTGTAAAGGTAGTAGCAGGTGCTTCTACAGCACCTCCCCTATATTAGTATCAAGGCAGCTTGCAAAATAATTTGAAGATAGCATTTCTGGAAACTGTCAAGGGTTGACTGAGGAACTCAGACGCAGGAGAGTAGAATAACGTCACGTGCAATTTATTTACAACACCGGTGAAAATTATATACAGTGACAGGGAAATCCAACACCCAAGGGAAACGGGGAAGGCTCTCTCATCCACGGTCACGTCCGCTGGTCCACACGCACACACACTCGCACAGCAGGGTAAGCACAGGTCCGGGAGCGGGGAAGGACTGCGGCAGAGGGAAACAAAGGAATTACTCACGAATCTCAAATCACTAATCACGAATCTCACAGTTGCTAGGGTTCACAGACCGGGGAGAAAAACTAACTTAGTAGTGCAATCATCCAGCGACGAGAGGATCTGAGCTTCTGCCTCAAATAGTGCTCCAGGTGATGAACCTTGATTACCAGCAGGTGCGTGGGCCAAGGGCGGGAGCCCACAGTGAGCTCCACCCAGGCAGTGAGAGGGAGAGAGCGAGCAAAATACAAACTAAAACATGTAGCCTTTAAGGACCAGCCGGACAGGCACGGGGACCATGA
>VUQR01011689.1:0-28159 GCA_015108515.1 Hemichromis elongatus
CTATCGAAGCATCCTGGGCCTCCATAACACCTCAGCAGTGCCACAGGCTGATTGCCTCCATGCCACGCCGCATTGAAGCAGTCATTTCTGCAAAAGGATTCCCGACCAAGTATTGAGTGCATAACTGAACATAATTATCTGAAGGTTGACTTTT
This sequence comes from Hemichromis elongatus, assembly GCA_015108515.1. Classification (NCBI taxonomy): domain Eukaryota; kingdom Metazoa; phylum Chordata; class Actinopteri; order Cichliformes; family Cichlidae; genus Hemichromis; species Hemichromis elongatus. The sequence goes on from VUQR01011689.1 coordinate 155, forward strand.
TTTGTATTCAAAACACTTTTTTTTATTGGTCGGATGTAATATGCTAATTTTTTGAGACAGGAATTTTGGGTTTTCATGAGCTGTATGCCAAAATCATCAATATTAAAACAATTTAAGGCTTGAACTACTTAAGTTGTGTGTAATGAATCTAAAATATATAGAAACTCTAATGTTTATCAGTACATTGCAGAAAATAATGAACTTTATCACAATATGCTAATTTTTTGAGAAGGACCTGTATATGGTTGAAGTGACAATAAAGGCTTGACTTGACTTGACTTGACCTTTGGTACAATTTTTAATCCGGGGTTTAAGATGAGGATCCAGGGTTTAAGAGTAGGCCCTTCCTGCACCAAGGGTTTTTATAAATTGTTACTCAATCGCACATCATGAACTCTGACAATGGGGTTATTTTAGATTTAAATCGGCATAGAAACATAGGCATAGGTCCAGCTTTCTATGAAGCTTACTGAAGGATGCACCCTCTTAAAATTAAATTGATATTTAAATAAATTGTCTATTCCTTGGTGAGATTGTTGCGGGCTTACGTTTTCTTGTAAATTTTGGATTTCCAGATTTTTCATGAATCCTAAAGCTTTTAGAACCACTGATTGATTTGGTCATTTGGCACAATAAATTGTGGTTAATAAAGGAGCAGTTCTTGTACCCTTAAGACAAAGTAGTAGATAATAAATTTATCCTAAAATGCTAAATAGTTTAGCAAATAAATAGATAGGGCCACAGCTTGGTATAATCATGCAACAGAGGAAGGTATTTGAGTACTCTTAGCTGTCACTAATAGGATTCATTTCTAACAGGCTGACCGCTCTAAAAATAGTCACTTTTTTCTCCCTTTTTTGCTCAAAATAGAAACGTTGTGTGAGGACATTTACTGCACATGAATCCCAACACAGTGACACAAACACAGCACAACAACATAAGCACACTTACACACCAATTCAATGCTTCACTACACAATACAACACAAACAAACTGCGTATTAAACAGTTCAGGTAAGGCAAATCCATCAGAATCTGTTGAGCTGAAATACTTTTAAATAACAATGAACAACCCTACAGATGACCAGTGGCCTCAGTGTGACAGGAAAAGGTTAAAGGGTATAACTCCTTAAAGCCTGTCTGGAGACGCTGCCATGAGACTGGCACAGGTTCTTCTTTGTACAGATTCAGTAATATGAATCGGTAACATCTACAGCTTCTTTTAGAACTTTTAGAAATTTAGTTTATAACACATACAAAAAAAAAGAAAAAAGTGTGTTGCCGCGGTGCGACATAACACACAATTAAAAAGAAAAATAGAATTTGAATTTAGATTTTATTGCTTTACAGAAAAAAAACAATGTGTTGTGTTTATACTCTTAGGACTTGAGGCAACAAATAGATCTTTGCCTTTTCTTAACATTGACCCCTGGGGAGAGCTCATACGGTTAATGTGCAAGGTCAGGTCAGGTGACTTAAACAGGGATTTAGGGCGATTTACGGCGTCTTCCAGTACTTTCACAGGTTGAAGGCAGAGGTTGTTGGGCAGAGGAAGGTTTTCCCATTTGTGTTTTTAAGTTCAGATTGTGTAGACATGCAACCTGATCGGTTGGTTTGCCTTAGAAACACCATTCTAAATCCAGTAGTATTTAGGTTGCTAGCATTTGTTGTTACTGTATTGATCATTAGCTTTTCCACTCTATAAGCCAGAGGAGTCGATGAAGCCAAAAGGAATCTGGTTTCTTGACAGTTTGACATGTGTGACCACTGATGTACCTTTTAAGTGAGAGTGTTTATCCCATCTTATAGGCAACCTTTGATTTAAACATCTAAGCCTCACCCTTTAACTGAAGCCATGTATCTGTGCTTCACCTTCCTCTGCGTGTGCTTCATTAAGACTGTGACTTAATATAGCAGGAGTCCTGGTGCACAGCAGGTTGCACACTAATTAGCCCTGACATTTTTACCACAGCCAGGAGGGGGGGAGTGCTAAGCCTGAGCATCACTGCACACGTGCAGGCTTGAAGGATGATGTGCTTCGGGGAGTCCTGCTGTGACTATGATCCACACTGCGTCCGCATGTGGTGGAAGCTGCAAACTAAATGCTAGTCATGTTAAAGTCCATTTAATGTGGACTAAAAGTTCTTAGAAACCTCCCAGAGGCTGGCAGAGGATGCCTGACAGAAGTGGATTAAGCGGAGGTCTCTCCCTGTGAAAGGAAAGCCCATGGTTAAAATATTAGCGTGAGTTAGCTTCTGAGTCACTCTTTCACCTCATGACTCAGTTGTGTAGGTGAGGGGGTCTTTCAGTAATTTTCTCCTGTGAGTCAGGACATAATGAAATGGTCACCGGTTGCTGAGCTGTCAGGCTTGTTAAGACTAAGAGCAGATGGTGTAAAGGGTCACCTCGTGGATGTGCGTGTAGACTTCACAGGTGCTCATGTGACTAAGCACTTCTTGAGACACCCCACATCATCAAGGACAGGGAGGGCCCGGTATGCCGCCTGTGAGCCTCTGATAAGGAGAGACCCTTGTGCATCCTGTGGCGGCTTCCTTGTCCTTGAAAAGATTGATCTCACCCAGAGGGATATTTAGACTAGAAAAGTGCATTTTTTAAAATTAGCGTCACACCCTGTGAAGCACATGCAACAAGGTGGAACATATGCTGAAATGTTTTGAGCCTTGGGACTGTTCTACATGTGTCGCCACAGCAATCTGTCAGAGGAGACTGTGCCAGCCTGCCAGTCTGGGTTGGAGTAGGCTCATTAGGGGGGCAGTTCCTCTAGTATTTCTATGACACGGCTCCCAGAAAATAAACGGGAAATTTAAATGCTGCCGTTTACAATGACACGACCCATGAGACAAATCTTTCTGCTGGCCATCATGTCTTAATTGCTTTGTAGGGAGGTACCAATGAATGCACAGTATGAGACAGCAATTAGAAGAGTAGGTGTGAAATGGACAAGTGATGTTTAGCCGGAAAATCATTTGAAAACCTGCAAAACCAGATGGATAACCCTACATGATTTAAACAATATGTCAGAGAGATACAGTCATGGTAAAGGGAAACACCCTCTTTAAATTATAAGGTTTTACATAAAAGGACATAATAAAAAATAATGTGGTTTTAAAGCAGGTCTTAAAATTAGGTAAATACAACCTCAGATGAACAACACATGACATATGACATTGTACTATTATCTAGTTAACAAAAAGAAAGCCAAAAGGAAGACACAGTGTATGAAAAACTGAACAAAACTGAATTACTCCTGGATTGCTGGTCTGGAGCATTCAGATGTTTGCCAAAGAGAAGAGACATCAGCCATGATTTAACAGAAGCAATTGTTGGTGACCATCAAACTGAGAAGGATTATAAGCATATGTCCAAAAAAACTGAAAGAGACAGATTAGTAACAGTTTGAAAACAGAAAGAGTGAACTTCCTGGCATTCGTGCCAAAGTCAGACAACGCAATAATCAGAGATAATTTAAAAAAAAACGGGCGGATAAAACCAAAGTGGAGATGTTTAGTCACAACATAACCAAAAAGCAAAAGATAAATGCTTCAGATTCTCACCTTATTCTGAGATGATAAGACCGACTTAAAACTAAATCACAGAGAGATTAAGTTATAATTCCATTCAAATCATCTTTTTGGAGGCATTTTCTTAGTTCTGTTACAGTAACAAAATTATTTTCAAAACACTAGAAGAAAGGGTTGAATATAATACTATTTGTTTCATTGTTTTTTACACTACCATATCTTTCTTAGATATATTAAGAAGTTGTATCAGACTATGAACTCCTCTGTAATACTAAAGTATTAGAGAACTAAAGTCAATCGTAAGCAAATCTACAACAGGATGGATGGAAAAAGACAAGAATCCAGGTGCTGCGCTGACCCCATCAAAATCCAGCCCACAATATGATTCACATGCTGTGGTGGGATTATAAGATAGTTGTGCATAAACTGACATTTAAATACTCTGAAGTGATGTTGTAAAGAACAGTGGGCGAAAATTCCTCCACAACAATGTAAGAGACTGATGAAGTCAAAGAGAAAACAAACATATTGCCTTAGAACTGATGATGAGGATGTATTTTCTTTTTGCCATGACTGTATATTTAACTCGTGGGCACAGCAGACTACAATAAAAACTGAAACATGAAAAGATCAACTGGCAGGTTTTGTGTTCCTGAGAAAGACAAAAAAGAGGCACTTACACTTGCTGATGATCAGTTAATCGAGTGCATTTGATCATGAGCGAGTGGTTGCTACTTACCCTCCTGACTCCAGTGGAAGCAGTATGGGTGGTTTTTCACACACGGCTTCTGTATTTTTGTTACATACTTAATGACAGGATGTGTTGTTTCTCATCTGCCAAGGACTAGGACTCCACTGTCACTATGACAAATGATTAAAAAAAACAAAAAAAACCCTGAGCAACAAGACCAGGCAATGCTTATGATTGTTGAAAGCTATTCTGGGAATTAGGGAAGCAATCAGAGGAAAAGGAAGATGAAAAGCAAGATAGAAAGATCATTCAGATCTTCATTATGAGCTAATTTAGCTCAAGGTTTCATGCTTAGTCACTGAATTTTACTGAGCCTGCAGTTAGTTTGTAAGTGTTTAACTTAGGGTGTTTAACACCCTTTATGCAATGGGGAAGTCCAAGTCATGTGTCCAAAGCTTCAGCAGATTTCAGTCCAATCTCAGAGTGATTAGCAAGGCTTTTCAGTCTATCCTTAGCGTCCCATGTATCTGATTAGCCGATAGGCCCGCTTTCCCAGGGAGGATTTTTCATTGCTTTCTCTTTTCTTTCACTGCAATAGCCATGGTTCTTCTCTGGGAGTTTACATCTCACAGTCTATAGTTTTGGGAGTTGTTTTAATTGCCTCGACCATAACTGTGGATCATGTGAGTATACTGCTGCTGGTTATGTGTATGCTTTTGACTGTAGTTACTGCACATTTTGAGTGAGCTGCTGCAATCAAACCTGCTGGTAAATTAGTATCATTTCCACAGCAGAAAGGCAATGAATGCAACGATGAAATGCAGTTTCACTTGTGTGACATCAAATTAAGTATTTAAGTATTTATGTTGAGTAATTTTTTTCATGATAAAACATTAGGTGTAAATCTCAGTGGACCCATCTGCATACATAAACTCTTCTGGGAGCCAGAGTTTGCCAGGGTGCTTGCCATAATTCTAGGGATCCAACCATACATATATATTATTTTCAGTTTGGTGGAAAGAAACACATGTTGTAGGGTAAATAACTGGCATTTCATTTATTAAACAGCAAAATAATAACACTAAGCCATCTTTAAATAAAACATGTGCCTTAGTAAAGTTTGGAAATGATTTATTTGCATAAACCATCCGGTTTAAGCAAATATGTATAAACCATCAGTTCACACTGATAGAAGTGACACCTGTATGTTTGACAGGAAACAGTTAAACAGCATTCATTGTGGTATATAACAGGACACTGAAGTACTTTGTTACTATAGAACACAAATGATGTAATTAACATTATTAAACACATATATAAAAGGATCATTTAACAGTTACACATAAACTAAGTGAAATGGACATTCATAATCCTGATTATGGGCACAAAAAAAAAACCCTTTCAATGGTTTGGCTTCGACAATCAAAAAACCTTTGGAGGATACAAATGGATAAAACTCAAACTATTAAAAATGGGAACATGACATGTAAGAAAATGAAATATCTGGCTCTTCTTCTCCAAAATGTTCAGTTTCAGGAAACACTTGCTGTTTGCTAAAAAAAAAAAAAATACTAATACAAGAACAAGGATAACAGCCAAGCGCGTTCTCTATAGGTGTCAGTCAAGCTTAGCCTATTTTACCATTTAAAAAAAATCTGTGGCATTTTTATGTGCATTTCATAGTGGGCATGCATCCCTTTTCCATCCGGCAACAATGAATTGAATTTACTTCCAAGTATTGTCACAGTAAGGCTGCATTGTGCCTATTGCAGATATTCCTGCTTTTTTTAGGTAATCCTTGAATTTTAATTGCAGGAGAAGCTGGCCGAGAGTGTATTTTTATCAGTGACAGGCGCAGTCGCTGAGGTAATGTCCACTTCTACTGCGAGCACAGACTTAAGCTTGTTATTTAAAGTCACTTAAGGATTTATTTGTGGCTGTAGCCTCATTATCCCTGCCTTTATGTACTCTTTGATCTTCAAATCAGTGTGTACATATGACACATGCATGCTTCGTGTGTCACACTATATAATGTTGGGGTGTAATTGATTTGGGTGTAAATCTCTTAATGAATCCGATTTTAACTGGAATATGTTCGTCTGTGTTATTTCAGTCATCAAAGTGGACATGTAGAAATGAAAGGCTTACTGAAACATTGGCTAACATTAAAAGATAAAATGGCACGCCACCTATTTTTAATTTTTTAAAAATAAAAACAAGATAAATGTAGAGCAGAATCATGCTTATTACAATAACAGACTTAAAGGTGTGTATTTGTGAGAATTTTCTCTTCTAGTCATTCACTATTTTAAGAACAATGCAAGTTAAAGTTAAATCAGACACAAAAGTACAGCTGAAATCGACTATCTTTTAGTCCCAGTTTTTTGGGGGTAGTCACAACATCCAGATAGAGTATAACGGACATCCAGTTCAGGACTTCCTAGTCTGTCCAGTGAGCATTTTTTAAGAGTCCAGGTAAAATTTAAGAAGCTACGTCAAATTAAAATCATCATCAGATGAAAGTTAATGGACTCAAATGAGATTCAACAAGTGTGGCCCTTTTTTATGCCCTCCTCACCAACTGTTTACCTGCTGAAGCGTGCGTGATTGGTCAAATGGAAACCAGAAAAGCTTGTTTGTAAGATCTTTCTAATGTAATCTCCTTCCAACACAAACTTGAGCACTCATCAAATTAAACTCATAGTAATAACTGACATTAAGCATTTTCATCTGTTTTTTCCACCTTTTTTTTCCTAGTGAAGTTATGCAGATGTGCCGTGCACCACCTCACCCTAGGCAGCTGTGGAAAAACATGGCAACATTTCAGGACTGTTTGTCCAAGCTGACACGCCCCCTTCTTCTGCTCAACTGAGCTCATCCTTCACCGTTCTGAGCACAGACCCAATCGTCAACATCCTCACAGCCCAAAATGTCCTCCCACAGACGCCACTTCCAGTGCTTTGATGCTGTCGGAGGCGAAGGCACCCACACGTCTTCTATTCCTTTTAAGCGCCACAGCACCTGGTTACCCAGAATCCCCCAACATGGCATGGTGGCCCATCATGAACCCACAGCCGAATGCTATCTTTGCTCCGAGTGTAGACACGCCTATGCCTTGGAAGCAGTAGAGACTCAGTTGTCACCTTTCTATCACACTCACCCATCATGCCACCACCACCATCCACACCACTATGTTCTCAGTGGGCCGAGCAGGCCTGAAGAAACACCTATGGGTCACCAAGGCCACACTCGTCATCACCGATATAATAAGAAGGTGGTGTTGGTGAAGAACAGCGACCCCTCATTCAGAAAGACCATCATCTTGCACCGCAGGGGTCTACGCAGTTTGGGGCTTTTCTTAGAGGAGGTTTCCGAGCTCATGCAGTACCACACCAGGAAGCTGTACACCGTGGGCGGGCACAAGGTGAGGTCACAAACAGCTGGAGCTAGAAGATCACATATTAAGTTTTGGTTTCTTGAGTTTTGACTTGGGACGGGCACCATTAGACTGTGACCCCTGAGGCTGTATTTGTGTCTCAAACCAAGGTTCTTTTGCATGTAAAACAAATATGTTAAAAAATACACCAAGGAAAAATTATTTACAATGATTATTCTTTTTAAAAAAGTTTACAAATTTAAAAATCATTGTTAAATGAGATGCAAATATATTTTTTTTTAATCTAATTCTTTGGTCCACAGGAGCCACAAGTTTGCAAATCCTTCAAAGCCGTGCAGAGATTTTTCTATAATAACACATTATAAAGCCTTTAGATCTCAAAAGAAGTGAAAACTTACAGGAGGTTTTTTGATCCCTCAACAAACCACTTCAGTAAAAACAGACATCTGCACAGTAATACATCCAAACCTAAGAGACTACATGCTCTATTTTACCTGGTATTTAATTGCTCTATAAGCCTCTTTATCGTACAACAAGAACATTCATAATAAAAAAATAACTTTGCAAATATAATCCCAGCCCAAGTGGGATAAGATACAACGAGGGTGTGAGGGAATGAAATGGGGATATTCCCTCACCCATGCATTCAGATTGTGGAGATTGCTCCAAAACCCATTAATCTTGATCATATCAGTGCTATTTTTGAGAGAGAAGAAACAGGTCAACGTTGAAACTCTCCTACTTTGATACCAGAGGTGTCTCAGAAACGTGTCTTCCACCACGGCAATTAATTATCTTCACCTGGGCTTCGTGTGACCACAGATGAAGCCATTCATCTGCCTTTAACAGCAGTGGCTTTAAAATTCAGAACTGCACTGTCATCACAACCAGCCGTACATGAGCCGAATAAAAGTCAACAAAACACTCAATACTTCGAGGGTACATGCTTTCACAGCATTTTATGCCTGTCACAGAGAACATGAGTGGCAGTATTTAATATAATAAAAACATAGAAAGAGCAATATTACAGGTTACAGGTTCATATTTTTTTAAGAATGCCTATAAAAGGATTTAATTCATGAACTTATTAATGCTTAACAAAATAAGTCCTTAAACCTTTAATGATTGCATTCTCTGAAATCTGAAACAAAGAATCAAAAACAACACACATATATTAATCAAGAAGGTTACTCCTGCTAGGCCTTTGTTTGAAAGGTTAGTACATGCTCTGTACCCTGACATTAATATGAATTTTTTTTCAGGTTAATCATCTCTGACGCAGGAGAAAGTGTTCATAATGCTAATAATTAGCTTGCATGATGTCCAATTTTATTATCAAAGTTTTGACACATTAATAGGAGCTGGAGGTACCCTAAAGCAAATTAAATCTTTGTGTCTGAGCTTTATTATTATATATGAATCCTGCAGATATTTGGTTAAACTCTTTTGCACACTCAGCAAGCTGCCAGTACTGCTGAGCTACGCTCATGCTGCTCACAATGCCGGCTCATCATCGCACAATTGCACCGTCATTTCACAGAGATCATCCGGGATTAGGATAGATGCTTTGTCTTGACTCACTGCATGATTCACACCCTTCTTTGGCAGCGATTTAGAACCCTGCCACTGGGCTCAAGAGGTGGCAGTGTCCTGACACAATGAAGATATTTATTATTATCATCATTACTCAATAAAAGAAAGGCACCACCTGACTAAAATCAACGCAACAAAATAACACAGAAATATTTTTAAAAATATTCATAATGTTAGGGAACAATAACATGCAGATTGAAAAATTCACTGTGCAGTATTTCCATTCTTAGTATGACATCCATTCTCACAAATATGTTGTTATGTAATCCTAATATGTAGATCAGCTGCTGTCAAATCCAGCTCGCATCAGCTGATAGCTCAGCTCATGGCCCATCTGGATATCCTTTCACCAGGTCTCGTACATGAGTGCTATTTAAATCATTTTAGCCTTCCTAGAGGTCTGCTGGCTCTGCATGGCACTCTATAGCTTACCTTCGTCATACCTCATCTTTTTATACTGTTTCTAAATTAATCTAGTTGCTCAATGCGCTCTTCACCTTAAGCTTGCTGTGTGCATGGGAACGTGAGAGCCCAACAACCAAATGCCCCTACAGTATGCTGTGAGAAGCTTTTAGATTGTTTTGGATAAAAACAATGGCAGCTAGAAATCAATTAGAATTGGACAACATTGATATGGGTAACTTCAAAAATTCAATCTTCACTTAGCATTAAATTCTTACTTTTGCTGATTATTTGCAATTAATCATGGCATTCTTTTTAAATCATTTTTCCTGTGCTCCTTTAGAGATACTAGTAAACTGTAAACAAACGTATTTGTTATTTGGTTTCAGATTGATAGCATTCAAAGTCTTCTGCAGTGCCCCGGCGTTCTCATCTGTGTCGGCCGGGAGCCTTCTCACCCATCGATTGTGGAGAACTTTCTGAAAGCATCCGATGATAAACTTCCAACGCTCAGTGTGAGGTCACGCTCCGGTGGCTGCACTGACGGACATGAGAGTAGGAAAAACTCTTAAAGTGATAATTACATTCTTACAAGTAGTGGCTACAAAGTGAAAGTACTGAAAGATATCCTATGCATGCTTCTCTAGCATCTAAATTAAATTAACAAAAGGCCTAATTTGAAATATTTGTCTTTTTTCTTTAATTGCTGCATGGAAAATCAAGGACTACCTTCAAAGAAAAGTGTCACCCATCCAAACCTGAAATCTGGGAATAAAGTCATCAGGCAGTCGGTGTCATCTGACAAGTCAGGCCCAGATGGAACTGATTCACCAGACAATGTCAAATCCTGCCCACCCACTGGTGATGGGGTGAGGGAAGATGATATAGAGAAACATGTTCGTGTTAATAAAGATGGCAGTTTGTCAATGGAGATGAAAGTGCGCTTTAGACTGCAAAATGACGAAACATTGCACTGGTCCACGGAAGTAAGAAAGACCACAGGCAGGACCTGTGAGTACCACCAAGGAAACTTTCCGAGCTATCTTGAATCTGAAAACATCTCTGCCGTTCAGCCAGACGAGCATTTCATGAGTCAGTGCTATCAGAGACATCAAGAAGAATCTCATTGTCCTCACTGCTGCAGTCCCTACCAGGATTATGAAATCTGGAAAAATATACCAGGAACACATGGGGCAAGCCGCTGCATTCAAACATCTAGTTCAAGTGCATCTTCACATACAGTGGTCTCTAGAAAGACAGTAGTGTCTAGATCAAGCGAAGAGCTTGCCGAACAAGTGGTGGAGACAGAGACTTGTGTGAAGCAGACTATTGAGGCAGCTGAAACTGTAGAGTATTGCACCATCAGGAGTGAGGCTTGCTCACCAAAGTGCAGTGTGCAATCTTCCACTTTGTATAACTGTTTAAATGAGAATTCAGAACAAACAAGATCAATTACTAGGCAAAATCTACCCCAATGTCCTCAAGATACAACATCCAATGCTTCAGGACAATCTAGCAAGTCAAAGAAATCTAAAACCTCACATGCTTGTCATTGTGGAGTATCTGAGGAAAATACAAAAGGACAAATCTACACCCGAACTGAAGAGGAAGGCGATATACGAAGAGATTTTTCAAGTGCCATGTCTTTAAAATCAAATGCCTCTTGCAGATCAACCATGTCTGGCAAAATACAGGACCCAGAGACAAAAGATGAAGAGGAGAACAGATCTAAAAGTGCCATGTCAGTTCATTCAAATGCCTCGACAAAATCCAAATCTGATGTTTTGGATGTTGCAGTTGGAGGATCTCAAGAATGTGATGACAATAAAACAGAAAAAAGACCACTGAGCAGCATGTCTGTTAAATCCTCCAAATCTGTGAACTCTGAAGCGGCACCTAAACAGCATAAATCAGAGGATGATGTCGAAGAAGAAAAACCAATAAGTCCCATCTCAGTCAAGTCAAAGATGTCTATTAAATCCAGAGGATCTTCTCTCCCAGGTGAAAAAGAATCAGAGGGGGAAACTCAGCCGAGGACACTCAGTGTCACACCAGCTGCTTCAGATTCCTCTATTGAGTCACCTGAGACATCTGCAGAAGAAAGCACTGAAAACCCAGCTGAGAATGAAGCTGCACTGAGAACACAAAGCACCATGTCTCGGAAATCAAACATTTCAGCAAAATCTACAAAGTCAAGCGCATCTGACGATCCACATACAGGAAATGCAGAGGAAAGATCTGAAAGAACAGCAAGTGTAATGTCAGCTAGGTCTGTCAAGTCAAATGAATCTGCAATGTCTAGAAAGTTAAAAGATGAAGCAGAAGAAACAAGAGAGGCAACTAGTGCCATGTCAGCTAACTCTAATTCATCAGCAAGATCTAAAGGATCCAAGAGGCCTGATCCTACTGATACTACTGAATGTGTTGCTGCTTCAGATGATATAAATACTGAGGAGCAAAGTGGAGAGAGGCCACAAAGCATACTGTCAGTCAAATCAGCAAAGTCCATTATTTCTGCAAAATCCAGCAGATCCAAACACAGAGAACATGGAGAGGAGAGGGGACCAAGTTCTTTGTCAATAAAATCAGTTCAGTCAAATGTGTCAGCCAAATCAAATATGTCAGTCCCCACCGACATTCAAGCTGAAGAAAATGCTGCTGTTAATGACGAATATGAAGAAAGACCACCAAGCAATACATCGGTGACATCTGCTAAATCTTTAAAATCAAATGCTTCTGCAGTTACTCCTGAAAGCTGCGGTAATGCTTCAGAAGAAACTAATATTGAAGGTGAGACTGATGGTGAATCAGTGAGCTCATTGTCAATTACATCAGATATTTCTGCAACATCATTAAAATCAAAAGAAGAAGGCACTGAGATGCCTCAAGAAGCAAGTGAGGAAGAGGAAACTGAACAAAGACCACCAAGCTGCTTATCAGCTAAATCACTCCAGTCACATGTTTCCGAAATATCTGAGGAGCGAGTACCAAGTGTTTTGTCAGCTAAATCGGCAAAGTCACATGCTTCCAACACATCTAATAAACCAAAAACCGATGAAGTTTGTACTTGCCAAACCAATGAAGGATATGGTGAAGAGGAATCTCAGGAGAGAGCACAGAGTGAAGCATCAAACAGATCTGGAAAGTCAACTAATTCTACAAAATCTCCCAAGTCAAAAGATCATGAAGAGGAAAATATATCTGCTCATATGGAAAATGAAGAGAGGGCTTCAAGCAATCTGTCAGTCAGATCAGGAAAATCAGGAAAGTCAAATGCTTCTGCAAAATCTGAAAGATCAATGGTTTCTGAAATTTGCTTAGAAGACTTTGCTGACCATCCTGAGGAAAGAATTGTTGAAGGTGAGAGTGAAGTGAGAGCAGTGAGTGCTATGTCTTCCAGGTCAGCTAAGTCAGATATTTCTGCAAGATCGAACAGAACAAATCATTCTGTTAATGCTCCAGGAAGCGAAAACTCAGAGAGCTCTAGTGAAGAAAATGACAAAGACCAAACAGAACAAAGAGCACAAAGTAGCCTATCAGTCAAATCAGGTCAGTCACATATTTCTGACAGATCTAAAAAGTCTGCAGGTAGATCACCCAGTGGTTTGTCATCTAAATCAGCCAAGTCACGTACTTCAAACAAATCTTCGAAATCAAATATTTCTGAAGTTCTGTGTGCTGATACTGATGAAACAGATGGCAAAGATCAAACTCAAGAGAGACCACAGAGCTCAATTTCAGCCAGAACTGAAAAATCAGCAGTTTCTGCACAATCTAGTAGATCACCAATATTGGAAGATAACATAGTTAGGGAACCCACAGAGAGAGCTCCAAGCAATCTGTCAGTCAGATCGGAAAGATCAGCAAAGTCAAATGTTTCGTCAGCATCAAAAAGATCAAATATTTCTGTAGCTGTTTTGGAAGACAATGTTGACCATCCTGGCAAAAGAATTATTGAAGGGGAGAGTGAAGATGGGACAATGAGATCAGCGTCTGCCCAGTCAGATATTTCTGTCAGATCAAACAGGTCAAACCAATCTGCTGATGCGCCAACTAAAGAAAAGTCAGAGAGTGCTGATGAAGAAAATAACAAAGAGCAAACGGAACAAAGAGCACAAAGTAGCCTATCAGCCAAATCAAGTCAGTCACATATTTCTGAGAGATCTAAAAAGTCTGCAGGTAGATCACCCAGTGCTTTATCAGCTAAATCAGCCAAGTCAGGTACTTCAAACAAATCTGTGAAATCAAATATTTCTGAAGTTCTGTGTGGTGATACCAATGAATTCGATGGCAATGATCAAACTCATGAGAGATCTCAGAGTGCAATTTCAGCCAGAACTGAAAAATCAACAGTTTCTAGAAAATCTAGTAGATCAACAAGACTGGAAGAAAATAAAGTTGATCATGAGGAACCCACAGAGAGAGCTCCAAGCAATCTGTCAGTTAGATCAAGAAAGTCAACAAAGTCAAATGTCTCTGCAACATCTGGCACATCAGATATATCTGAAGCTCTCTTAGGAGACTGCATTGACAATACAGAGGACAGAAGTCTTAAGGGTGAAACTGAAGAGAGGACAATGAGCTCATTGTCTGTCCAGACAAATATTTCTGCAAGATCAAATAAGTCAAAGCAATCCACTGATGCTCCAGTTAAAGAGGACAGAAAAATCTATGATGAAAGTGACGAAAGAGCACAAAGCAGCTTATCGGTCAAATCAGTTAAGTCACGTGTTTCTGACAGATCTAAAAATTCTACAGAGAGATCACCCAGTGCTTTCTCAGCTAAATCAGCTAAATCGCATGCTTCTATAATATCAGTCAAATCAAATGTTTCTGAAGATCAGTCTGGCACAGTCGCGCATATTGCTGATGTAGGAGACAGTAAAGATGAAACTGAGGAAAGAGCACAGAGTGCAGTGTCAGGAAAAACCGAAAAGTCATTTATTTCTGAAAAATCCTCAATGTCAAAAGTATTCCATTGCCCAGGTAAAAACGATATTCGTGATCCAGAGGACCATGAAGATCGGTCTCCAAGCAACATGTCTGTCAGCTCAGCAAAATCAGCAAAGTCAAAATCTTCATCCATTCAATGTGATCTCATTGCAGAAAAAGCAAATGAAGAGGAACACGATGAAAGCAGATCAATAAGTTCAATGTCTCTCCATTCAGCCGATTCAAATGTTTCTGAAAGATCAAGTCTATCAAAATATTCAGCAGAGGCTCCAGCTGAAGAGAGGGTCACCACACCTAAATCCCATGTATCTACTCTATCTTCAAAAGTTAATTCAGAGCATAAATCACCAGAGCAAGGAAATGATGATGATGAACCTCAAAATAGAGCAGAGAGTGCAATGTCAGCAAAGTCCTCTATTTCTGCCAAATCCAACAGATCCAAATTATTGGCTGCCCCAGTAAAAGAAATATCTCATGATTCTGATGATCATACTGAAAGACCTGTAAGCAGTACATCACAAAAATCAGCAAAATCAAACAAGTCAAATATTTCTGTGAAATCTAAGACATCGAAACCTACTAACATCCCTTTTGAACACAGCACTGAGATTGCTGATGCAGAGTCTGAGGGAAGAGCGAGCTCATTGTCAACACATACGATTAAGTCAAATATTTCTTCAAAATCCAAAAAGTCAAAATGTTCTGATGTACCAAATTGTGAGAATGCTAATGAAGATTATGACAAATCACAAACTGAAGAAAGATCTCCAAGTGTAATGTCAGTCAAATCAAATATTTCCCATATTACAGAAAGATCCAATAAGTCACATGCCCCTGATATTACTGAAGACATTGCTGAAGAGCATGTGGCAGAAGATGTAGTGCGAGCAGCTAGTGCCATTTCAGCCGGATCTGCAAAGTCACATGCTTCGACACGATCTATGAGATCAAAAGACATATTTTCAGGTGAAGGAAGTGCTGACGAAGAAAGCACAAAGGCAACAACAAGTTGTACATCAGCTAACGAAAAAAATGCACAGAGAGCACAGAGTTCTATGTCAGCAAAGTCAAGTGGTTCAAGGAGATCTGCAAAAGGATCTCGAGCTTCTGCTGGAAATCCTGCTCAGGAAAATGCTGAAGACGAAACTGAGGAGAGGTCACCAAGCAGCATGTCGGCCAAATTTGACAAATCAAATGTTTCTGTGTCATCAAGGAGCTCGGCAACATGTGAAATATCTTCAGAATGCAACAATGCCACTGATTTGGAGACTGTACAGAGATCTCTAAGCTCCTTGTCAGCAAAATCAGCACAATCCACCAAATCACTGCAATCAAACATTTCTTCAAAATCTACTAAGTCAAAACCCTCTGCAGGCAAAGAAAATCATGCCGAGAATGTGGAGAAAGAAACAACTGATGCCTCCATGATATCTACTGAAAAGTGTTTAAATGACACTGATGAAAATACAGCAGAAGATACTGAGAATAGAGCAATGACCTCAATGTCTGCTGAGTCAAATGCAACATCAGTATCTACAAAAACAAGAGCTTCTCAAAAATCAGGAAAATCAAAAATGCTGGAGCAGGTAGCTGATAAGGCAGATCCAGCACAGAGAAGTCCAAGTGTTTTATCAGTGAAGTCAAACACCTCCGCAAGATCCAAGAAATCAAATATATTTGGAACAACCCCCACTGAAAGGGTTGGATGTGAAGAAGAAGCTGATGACAGTGCCATGTCAACCAAATCAGTTAGTTCAACAAAGTCAAATAAATTACAAGGTCCAGAGATCCCTGCTACAAACAGTTCTGGCCATCCTAATGAAGAGAATACTGAAGAGATATCTGAGAGAGCACAGAGTGCTGTGTCAGCAAAATCAAATAAGTCAGTAAAATCTAAAAAATCTGACATATTAAGCAAATCAGATGTCCCCATCGTGACCGTTGGGGGAAATGAAAACAGAGTGCATACAGCGATGTCAACAAAGTCCAAGGCTTCATCTTCTTCAAAAAAGTCAAAAACATCTGAGATCAGCAGAAAGAAAAGTGGCACAGCTGCCGATGTCTCTTCTGAGCAGACCAGTGTTTCTCCACTAAATGCAGAAGTTATGAATCCAAATGAAAAGAGCCGGTCTACTTTCCACGAAAGCAGCAGTCACTCTACAACAATCAAGTCAAATAAACAGAACAAAGAAAATCCAGCTGCCAAATCAAAGTCTGAAACTCATTCAGCGGTGTCTGAAACAAGTCAGAGAGCAAAGAAGCAGAAAGAAAACGAACAACATGTCATATCTCACACAGAGTCAAATGAAAGTGACTTGTCACAAACTCTGTCTAGTTCAGATATCATCAAAGAGATGTGTGAGTCTCCAGTAGACAGTCAATCAAAACGTAATGTTCCTAAAATAAATGGTGACCTGGATACTAAGGAAATTGGTGAAAGTGTCACTGACAAGAAAACTGACAGAAGCAGCAAATACCTGCACCAGAGCACCGAAGCTGATGATTTTGACCTGGTCCCATCTAGCCTACCCAATGCATCCCCTACTGAAGTTGTAAATGAATGGCTGAAAACACTGCCGGCAGAAAGTGAAATAGATGATGTAGAGGAATTTAATGAAAACTGCAATAGAACAAAAACTGTCCCTGCAACAGAAGAAATCAACAGAGTGGATACTGTTAACAATGCAACTGAGAATTCAAATGGCCCAGTAGAAGGAGAGGCAAAGAAATGCGTTCTTAATAATGACTGCGAAACAAGCAAAGAAACAACACAGGATAATAACGCCTCTACTGATGGAGACAATGCCTCAAAAGTATTTAACCCTTCCATACAGGTGATGAAAGTCCTTTTAAATCCAAAGCTAGACAGATGCAACAGTTTACCAGAAATTTCTCCAGCTTATGGACAAAAGCTGAGCTCCTCAGCTAGAGGTTTTTTAGATTGCCTCGTGAAGCTGCAGCTAATAGACCGAGATCCAAAAAATGCCAATGAAAAAAATGAAAGGTACCAAGAGCTTATGGGTATTCTTCAGTCCCTTTGGCTTTGTGATCCTCCTGAAAATGAACATGTGTTACGGAAAGATGATCACCATTTTGCAGATGATGATTTCAATCGCACGTCATCCTCTGGCGTGGATGTCAACAGTGGTTCCACAGGCTCCGGGAACAGCAGTGATGGTATAAAGACTGGCAATCACGTGAATGGTGATGTTTCTCAGCCTCACGCCACTGTGGATATGTTTATGAAGGTACAACAGGTGTGTGAAGTTGAAACAGATGCAGTTGTTCAGAGCACATCAGTAAGAAAGGAAGAAGAAATGTGTGAAGATGAGCAAAATGAACATTATCCAGCAAGCACTGATTGTCCAAGAGAACAATCTGAAACACCACATTCCTCAAACAAGAGTTCAAGAAATTCCAGCGAGGGCCAAAAACTTCCAGAAGCTGAAACCGATTCTTCGGACAACAGTAACTCTGAGAGTCCTCTCCTCATAGAAAGAGAAGAGCTAGCTAAAATGATTTCACAAGATGATCCTGCTTGGGTCTTAACCTTATTAAATAAAATTGAAAAACAGTTCATGACTCATTATATCAAAGCAATGAATGAGTTCAAAGCTCGATGGAACCTGGGAGATAATGAGCAGCTTGACGGTATGATTAATGAACTTAGAGCTGAGGTTCACAAAAGAATCCAAACAAGTATTGACAAGGAACTATGGAAAATTCAAGCTCAAAAAGGCCAACCAAGACCTCCAAGAGAGACAAAATCCCGTGTTTCGACGACACAAGCAGAGGAGAGAAGAAGGAAACTGAAGGTCAACCTCAAACCATCGACTGATTCACATGCAGAAAAAAGCGACGATTCAGCAACAGGGACGTCTTACAGTGACCAGCGCAGTGAAAATGACGATGAATGCTGTCAGTGCGAAACATGCATTAAGAAAAAAATGACATGTAGGGCACCTCTTCAGGGAGATTCGATGACAACTGTACCTGCTGCCACGACAATCAAGTGTGCATCTCACCCTGGAAATATTCATGACACAAAAGCGGCAGAAACCCTTGTGGAAAAAGTTATTGTTAAAGCTTTAAGGGAAGTGGGAGAAGTACATCTGGGCACTGAAGATATCTCTACATTTGCAGCAGGTGAAAAGGAAGCAGATGATGTGCGTCAAGATGCAGTTCGGGAAGATGTTTCTGAAAAGAATGAAGCAAAAGAACATGCTGTCCAAGAACTGCCTGAAAACACTGTGGCTAAAGAAAATAAGGAGAATAATGACAATGACACACCTGATGAATTGTTACGTGAACCAACAGAATCGAGGAAAATTGTAGAAATTGTATCCACAAATGGAGAAGAATTTGCTGAAGCTATCAGATCAAATGATGAACTCCCAAAACAAGAAGATACCGTACATTACAATAAGACTGCTCTAATAAAACATATTGTGGTTACGAGTGAAGATGACCCTAACGAACACACAGCAGAGACCTCAACAGAAGAGATGATTCTGGAATCTGATAATAAACATGAACATGAGGAAGAATTGGCAAAGAAGGAATGGTTAGCAGTAAAGAATACATTGATGCCATCAATGCAGATGATCATGCAATTAAGAATTCGGAAAGACCATCTCATGAAAGCAGATGGAAGCGATGCAACAGCTGAGGAGCCGCTAAATGGATCAACAGAAGAAGCTGAAAGTGAAGACACTGAAGATTCAAGTGAAGATAAGTCTAAGCAACTTACTGGAGCAACAGCTGAACAAAATGCAACGCCAGAAGAAAGTAAAACAGGGAGGTTTAAGGTAAAGAAGACAGTGCATGTGATTGTGCAGAGCGAAATGCACGAGACAGCAGTGGATGAAGACTTAGCTATAGTTGATGAATTTTTAAAAGAAGAAGAAGAAGCAGAAAGTAAAGGCAAAATTTCTGCAGAAAATGATATTGCTGGCTTGAGTGAAGATGAGTCAGACGAGGAGTCTGCTGAAGCTAGTACTACTGAAGATGAAAATACAGCGGTAGAAACCACCACAGAAGTCACAAGTGAGCATGAATCAGGGAAAGATGAGGCATGGGAAGAAAAAATAGTCCCTGAAGAAGAGAAAATGTCTGCTGTTAGTGAAGACAAGTCTTCACATGAAAGCATTGACACAGCTACAGGTGACGAATCTACAGAAGAACCAGGCGACCTGGCAACAACTGAGGATGAGACTGCAGAAAAAGAGATTGGTCTCACAGGAAAAGTTGAATCAAAGCATGAAAATGCTGAAGATGAAATTGCAAAACACGATACTGCTATAGTAACCTCAACTGATCATGAATCTGAGAGTGAGGAAGCTGCAGAATCACTGAAGGTTGATGATGGAGAAGAGATTGATGCTACCAGCGAAGATGACTCAGACTCTGAAGACTTAAATGCCACCACAAATGAAGAAGAAGAGGAAAATTATGTCACAAGTAATGAACCATCTGAAATAGCAACAACTGAAGATGAGTTCCTTGTAGAAAGAGAAATCTTCACTAGTGAGCATGAACTTACAGAAGGCACTTACGAAGCATCCACAGCTGAAAATGAAAATGTAGCTGTAGAGAGCAGCATGGTGGCCACAAGTGAACATGAATCTGAGGAAGATGAGGCTGTGGAAAAAGGAACAGTCACTGATGAAGAGAAGATTCCTGCTATTGGTGCAGAGGAGTCAGAGGGTGAAAACGACGACACAAACAAATCTTCAGAAGAACCAGATGGAGCAGCATCAGCTGAAGACGAGGCAGCTGCAAGGGAAGAGACTTCTTCAGCAGGAAACGGTGGCTCAAAGGATGAAACTGCAGTGGAAGAAACTGATGACGAGGAAGTTGTGAAAGCAGAGGATGCTAACAATGGAGAAGAGATTGATGCTGCCACTGAAAACAATTCAGGAGAGGATCTAGATGCCACCGCGAATGAGAATGAGACAACAGAGGAGGATGATACCACAGAACCAGCTGAAGAAACAACCGAAGATGAGCGGGTGATCGAAACAGAGACTGCTGTTTCAACTGAGAATGAACCTAACAGAGGTGCTGCTGCTGATGAAAACACGGAAGAAGCCACTAGTAATAATGAAGGTGAAGATAACAGTGCAATAGAAGAGGCTGATAATGCTGCAACAACTGAAAATGACTCAGACACAGCGGTGGCTGTGGACACCACCAGTGCAAGCGAATCTGAGTCAGAAGATGAGGTTTCTGAAGCAAAAGAGAGTGCTGTCACAAGTGAAGATGAGCTGAAGAAAGCTGTTGTTGAGGCCGCTCAGGAAGAGGCAGCAGAAGATGTGACAGATGCTGCTGAGCATGAATTTAACAAAGACACACCTGCGGAAGTCACCAGTTCATATGAGTCAGATGTGAAGGAAACAGATGAAAAACTTAGTAAAGGTGAGATTGCTGAGCAAAAGGAAATTGCTGCCATAAGCGAAGATGAGATGGCAGAGGAAGCTGATGAAACCAGTGATGAGTCAGATGGGACAGAGTCATCTGAAAAAATCGAAGAAAGCATTTCTACTGAAGAGTGTAAAGAAGAAGAAAAAAATGACAAATCTAACAGTGAGAAGCTAGTAGAAGGTGAAACAACTGGAGATGAATCTGAAGAACCTGGAAAGGAAGAGGCAGAGTCTGGTAAAAATGAATTGACTTGTGAAGATTGCACAGAGGCTTCAACAACAGAAGGCGAGACTGAAAATCAAGAAAGCACAGAGGACGACTCAGGAGAGCCTGAAGTAGGAGGAAATGAGACTGATGAAAGTGACAGTGGGGAAGAATCTGGAGCAGAAGGTACATCTGCAGGAGAGGAGGCTGAAAAAACTCAAGCGGGAAAAGTGGAATCTACAGATGATACAGAAGATAAATCCGAGCAAGATGAAGTACAGAACGCTGTCAGTGAATCAGAGACTAATGCCAACACACCAGAGAGTGGATGCCAAGAGAGTGATGTCATTTGTCAAGAAGATACTAATGATGTTGATCATGTAGTGGAGCTTAAACCAGAAGAGGATGAGGACATGGAGGAAAAATCAGAAACCAAAGAAGAAATCAGAGAAAACAATCCAGACGATGATGTTACACAATGTGAGTGTATTAACATCCCAGATGGGACTTGTGATAATAACGAAGAGGATTCTGACGCTTCTGAAAAGGAGGATGAGGAAATCGAGACACCCAATGAAGACTGGAGCGAAAAAGAGGGAGATTCAGCTGATGGAGAAGACGAAGCAGAGGAAGACTCAGATGAACCAGAGGAAGAAAGTGGTGAAATACAGCTTCCTCTGGTTACCAGCATGACAGACAATCAAGATGCAGCTAACATAGTACCAAAGGAAGCGCTAAAGCCACTTGATACTTTGATCAAAGAGACCGCAGAATCTGAGGACGGCACTTATGCTGACGTTGAAGATTCAGAGCCTGAAATAAACAGCCAAGATGACATTAAAAGCCTTGAGTTAAAGAGTGTGAAAAGTAAATAGTTTTGAACTGACCGTGACTCTGCCAAAGCTAAAGGTGACTGACAGAGAGTGAGACATGGGAAAAAAAATGAGGGGTATTCTTAATATTTAGAATTTAATAGTTAGCTCTTCTAAATGAAAAAAAAGAAAAAGGACTGATGGAAATTATCCTAAAGTAATACGATAGATAATAAGCACTCAAAATGATAAGTACACAGGACAAGATACTACAGCAAATTCTAGTATAAACATCTACAGAAAAAAAAATGGTCATGCAACAATATGAAAAACTTGAATGTATATAATGCTATGCATAACTAAACTGCACTGTTTAAGAATTATGAATCATAGAGTATTTTATTACTTATCACCTGCAATTCTGAACCTTAGATAGAACACTGCACTGTTTATGAACGATGATTTCCAAAAACTTGAAAGAGTATGGTCCTGATCCAGTGAACGACTTACCAATGTCACACATGCACAAACACATACTGCAATTACTGTCATAACTGCTGCAGTTCTTTTACATGTTTTGCTGCTTAACATGCATGAATGTGGGTGTATTTGAATGTATCCTATTTAATCAAATAGGTTTTGATTCTATTATAAACATGCACAAAATATATGTAATTTTTCATAACCCCAAAACTGTTGGGGTGCTGTGTGAAAAAAGAACAAAAGTTCTTAAAAATCAATTGAGATCTTTATTTATTTATCAATTCTTTTAATGATATAATTCTCAGGCTCAATATATTTTGTCTTTGAACCATTTCTAATCAATTAAATATGCATTCTGGCTTTTGCCTGTCTTACACAGCACCCATACTTTTTTGGAAAAAAGTTGTAAAATAAGTTTTCTCAGAAACCTGAAAAAACTATTAATATCTGTTTGAGTGTTTGGTGTACTGCTGTGTGTGTGTAATGTACTCTTGTACTCTAGTGTTGCATATACAGAGAAAGATGATGATCGGCATCAGTGTAAGCATCTTATCAGTGGGTAAAATCTAGCTGCAAATCTCTCAAAAATAATGGAAGTCTATGTATCACAACATCCTACAATTCTGTATTTTAGATGATTCAGCTGTGATTACATAAAGAATCTATGTGATTTTCTGTGTACTGCACATATTCATATTAAATATAATTAAAAGTAATTTTGTTGTTCTCTTATAACCTGAAATTTCACACAACGAACTAAGACTTAAAAAAAAAAAATTAAACTTAAAAAAGAAAAAAAAAATCTTCACAACATAGTAAGCACAGTACCTATCATAAATCGCAGCTACTTTCAGTTACTCACTTACCACAAGGGGTCACCACGGTGTGTGGGGTTGCACGTTTGATTTGTTGTATGACGGATGTCGCTCCTGACACACACCAAAGGGGATTTGTGTCTGGAATTGAACCAGCAAATTTTCACTTGCCTCTACAATATGGAACCACTATGATCAATACAAAACATATACAAAATATTTTGAAGAGGCGCCGTCGAAGAGAGCCAGAGATTAATAATAATTAACTATTAAATGCAAAGTAGTGAGAGTGAAAAAGGTGAGTGAACAAAAAACACTGTACATCACTGCTGATGAGTAACTAAAGGCTACAGGGTCACCTGAATTAGCCCTATTTATATATACTTTTTGAATAAAAAATACTTCAGGCTTAAAAATTCATACAATCGCTGTTGATCACCAAATTACTTTCTATGGCCTATTTTATGACCAATCAGAGGTTCATAAATTTGTTCACAGTAGTCACTGGCAATAGCTGATAAACAACACAGGTGGATGTGCCTCTACCGGTGCTTCCATTTGCAGTCTCCTGCAGTCATGTAAAACCCATCATTGGTGTCACTTACAGTAAAAGGCAGAGCATGCAAGACTCCACTGCTCTACAAAGCAACACTTTAACTCGTGAGTGCAGTTATGTGGAGTACAGTTTGTTTGCTTTTTTCTCTATCTGTGCACAAACCTGAGGGCTTCTGTGGTGTAGTGGTTAACACATTTATCTGTCATGCAAAAGATCTCAGATACTACACCCCTTAAGCTAACTATTACCAGTGCTGGTTGCAAGCCCAAATAAATGGGGCAAGTGTGTCAGAAAGGACATTCAGTGTTGAATCTTTGCTAAGTCATGCATATCAATCAGCTATGGTGACCCTTTGGGAATTAACTCAGAATGCAAAAATTTAAAATGGAACTTCATTTTATGGGTGTTTAGGTACAACAGTTGAATAAAAGTCCCTTCACGACTAGCTTACACTCTTATAGATAAAACAGCAAGCTAGCTGCTATAAACATTAGCATACAAAATCTTAATGACTTTTTTTTGTTCTTCTGTGTTTGGATGTTTTCACAGTCTGGTCTTGAATATGAATATGGACCACCATCTCTTTAAGCTTGGCTACTGCATAGGACTGTTATGAAAATGCATGTCTTACCACATCCTTAGTAAGACAGGCAAGTGTGCAGACAAGTGTGTAGCATGTCGCTGACAAGCTGGCACAGCTTCTGCCAATCCAGGACACTGCTGTGTCATTTAGTTAGTCTAGCACATTTGACCAAAGCTAAAAGAAGGATTTTATTTTTTCTGGATGATTAATAAAGGGTATTGCTTACCCAGTGGTTCACCAGTGTGCCAAATATTTATTAAATAGCTAGCTGCTAGAGAGTTAAATATCTATTTAAGATATTTTTCTCAGGAAGACTCCCCCTGTTTTTCAAAACTCCAGTGGTATAATAAAGTTGGCCTGTGTATGCATGCTTTATCACAATTAATCACTGTAGAATCACAAACAGATTTTATGTAATTGCCAACTTGATCCCATTCAAATGCAATCATGTGGCAGACTGATTGCACACTGCTGGCCACTGTTGGTATAAAGTGCTACTGTAATCACATTTTACTTTTCAATAATGCATGTACAGTTAAAATCATGTCACTACTTGTGTTGCAAAGGGTTTTGAGTTCAGGTTATTCAGTTTGTGTTTATTTTTCAGTTATGCGGATTTAAAGAAAAAAACCCATTACACATGCTGTTTCCCCTTGCATACTTTTCCAACAATCAAATCATTTCAATTCATGTGTGGGGATGAGAACGTAGGGGTCTGTTGTTTTTATTTTTATTACATAAAAGGACAAGAGTGTGATGTTAAAGTGCCAATCAAGAACAGACAGCATGCTAACACAAAGCTAGCGAAGAACCCAGAGTGATGTTAAAGCTGAGTGTATGCTGACACTAGTCTAGCAGCCAGAGCGTCAACTTCAACAGGTAATAAAGGCAGTCATGAGCAGTCAGGCTTGCAGAATGGTAGCCTCCATTTTTATCTGTACGTTACTACTGTAAAATCACTGTGGCGATCCATTTGAAGTGTCTTTGGTGGTAGTTTTCAGCTTTGCTTTGTTCTATGGACTTGTTAAAACTTAAAATCCCTCAAAGAAAGATTGTCCATGTGCCCTCATTAGGATAGGGATTTGTGTCAGCATGTTAGCTTAAGCTTTGATAATTGCTAATTATGTGAGAGTTAATTTCAGGTCATTTTACAAAATAACATTAGAAGTAATGTAAGGAGTAATGTAACAAACTGCTTTTTCCGAGCAACACTGCTGATGGCAGACTGGTTCAGTCTTATTGACTTTTCACAATCTTGGGCCGCTTTGACGGCAGCAGTTGTCTGCAAGGTCCCTGTCCGTAACGCAACCTTTTCAAAGGCAATTAGATCACATGTTCACTGAACACATTCAGAAAAATGTTTTCTTGTGCTGTGGTCTCCAGCTGTCATTTTCCCTAGCATTATAGATAAAATAAAAAACGTTTAACCTGGCATGATACACTGTTCCAAAGTGGGTGTGTATCAGAGGACATGGGGATTTTTTATTATACGTCACCCATTTAAGCTCTGTTAAAGCTTAACGTTTCTGTTATTAGAGGTGTGGCCACTTGTGCTGACTAAGCAGCTAGCTATTTGCTAGGCGTCACCTGAGTTTATTTGACTTACTGTGATTCAACACTTCATTTGTGTTGTTGGGGCCTTTTGGCTGTACCAAACATCAGAAATAATGCCAACAGTATGAAGTGAGCAATATCACCACACCAATCAAAAAAAATTAGTCTATACCAGCAACCAACAAGTATTTTAGTCTCATTTAATAACACTTAATAATTCTTGCTTAAAATGTGTAGCAAAGTATAGTCTTATATCAACTAGCTCATTTAAACAACGGTTATGTGACCAAGTTTAAACAGGTCCCAGATTACAGATGGAAGCTGTCTGCGATAAGCACAGTGTTTGTTTACAGAGGAGGAAATGTGATCAACTGTTTTTTCAAAATGAGTTTCACAAAAAGCAGAACCTGTTTAAAATTCAAAACATCATCATAATTCTAATCCTATCGAATAAAAATATTTTTCACTGTCTGGCAAGAATGCTGCAGGAGTGTTTGATTTGGTGACATGAACTGAATCCTCAAATCTTCTGGAAAAGCAAAGACCTTTTGAGGAAGCACCTGCCCGCTGGCACAGGATAATTTCCACAGTAAACACTGGAAGAGTGAGGAACGTCATCCGGAGCACAATAATAAGGGGTTTTCCCGCAGCCATGTTTACCTCAGAGCAACTTGCCCCTGGAACAGCTGCATAGATTTGCTCCCAAGTATTTTACTGCTGCATGTACTTTTTGAAATGAGTCTCTAACTAAAGACAGTACAAATACTGGTAACTTGGAATCTTATAGTCATACATTATTTTACTTTAAATATGCAAGGGAAAGAAATAACTGCTAGATAAACATGCTGAATTCAGCAAATTATGGCTGCCAAATTATAAACAGCAGACTGTTTGATTAAAAGTGCTATTACAGGGAATTTCACTAATTAAGCTACAATACAGCTGAACCAGTTATGCATTATGTCTGCAGTACAAAGAGGTTAATATGGTGAAATAGTACAAGGAAAACCAAAGCTCAGCTAAAACTCATGAACATCCTGGAGGTACAGCAAAGGGGCCTGTTCAATACATCGGGGGAGCTCAATTGTTCCTTGTTTATTGACAATCACTTTGTCTTTTTATGGCAAATGTAGCAGCAAGACCTTCTCTCAGTCGATGTGTGACAGAGGATAAAAAAGGTTCCCACACTGAGAGGAAGTCAAAGAGGGGCCACTTCTGATGCGGAGGGGGATCAAAATTGAGGAAAGTGCGTGCGTGTGCGTGATCTAGGTATTACTCATCTTGTGGGGACCACAGTCAAAAAAGGGAGAAAAAGCACACGTGTGAGTGGATGTGTGTGTCTGTCTGTGTATCTAAATAAATAAAAACCATTGGTAAGATTTGAAACAACACAAGGTTGCTGCACAGAAATCATTGTATAGCTTTTCTGAAAACACCCCACTCCCACACGCACAAACACACAATTATAAAACACGCACATTTGCAGTCACACGCAGCGCACACTCACATTAATAATGGGAGTTGAAAGTATCTATTGGCAGCATGTATACTTTTGGCACAGAGGTGGTCAGAAGTGCATTTACTAAAGGAGACCCACGCTCCCTTTCTTTCCCACTGTTGTTCAGGTTATCCTGTGGGGCCACTTATGACCCTTCTGCAGGCAGGATGCAATGTCTGGGGACCCCAACAGAGCTGTACACTAGCATCCGCCAAGCCCTGGGAAGAAAACAAGGGCTGATGGAAAACTAGAAGAAAGGAGTATAAAGAGAAACGGCAGTTAGTAACCAGGACGCACTCAATAACACTCACCATGCACCTGCAGCCTGTGTGTGTGTGTGGCTTTGTGTAAATGTGTGTAAATGTGTATACAGTGAAGCAAGGTTGTTCCTTCAGTGAACTACAGCATAGCACAATCCCCACACACAGCACAGGTGGTCCAAACAAAAACCTGTGAAGTGTTGCCCAGAGAGTAATATCCCCACGTTGTATGTTGTATAA
>VUQR01011690.1:0-10216 GCA_015108515.1 Hemichromis elongatus
TCTCGTTCATGAGGAGACTCTCAGGATCCCGTCAATCGTCACCCACCGAGGGGAGTTCAGATGCTAACTCACCGGCCTGGCTACGAATTTACGTCCCAGGGCTTTCATCAGGCGTCCCGGACGTCTGACTGTCGACAGATTTTGGTGCATCCTCCTCGCTCTCCTCGGCGGGTGGCCATGTATTGGGGACCGGCTTCGAAGGACCAATTTATGTTAGGTTTGCCGCTTGCAGACCTTGCTAGTACTGAGACTTCTCACCATGAACAGAAAGGAAACAAACAGCTTAAATGGGTTTTTACTTGCGCAAGGGAAGTTGGGAAGCAGGGTCCAGGAGCAGAGAGCTCCCGGCCCCCTCCCAGCCAACTCCAACGGCGGCCTTCTCCTGCAGCCTTTTATTACGGTTACATGAATACACATAGGATCATTAACATATTACAGTTTCACATAAGCACATAATTGTCTGTGTGTGTGGGTGTGTGTGGGTGACTCCCTGGTGATAACACAGGATCCTTCTCTGGTTATTCCAGAGAATCTGGTTACACCCGAGCTTATGTATATGGCCCAAAGGGTGTCTACGACCCTGCAGTACACACAAGTCCCACAACTCAAAACTACACCAATGACAAAGTATTTAGCACTCCACCCCAACAGTGGTACTGTCATGTTCTTGGTGATTACATTCAGGCTTGGGGTCACTTTATATTTCTTCTGTTTCCGAACAATCACACCAACAGTTCTTGGTTTCTTGTAGCCCATTCGCTCTTGAGTAGGTCTAAAACCTTGTTTCCTGTGTCCTTTCACAGCTCTTTGGTCTTTGCTATCGTGGTGGAGAGGCTAGAATAAAAGACATGAATTCTGTTGTGCTGCTTGCAGATAACAAGCTCAGATCAGGAATTTCTGTGATTGATTAAATCATTTTTGTAATCTGGCCACATGAGAACACAACCCATCAGACTTCTGGCAGGATTGTTAGGATCAAATACTTATTACACTCAGTGACATGAAAATCAGCTTATAACTGTTGGCTGATCGTCTCTCCATTGAAATTAGGGACTTCATTTATTTGAAAGTGAGCAAACTTACATAATAAGCACTGGATCGAATCCTTACTTCCCCCCTTGTTTTTCATGTTGAGGTATCATGTTATGGTGACCCAGAGGTAACTTTCTGATAGTCTTGCATTATGTTAGCTGTCATTTTTATAAACACAATTTTGTGTGCAACAATAAAAACCCGGTGGAGGTGGAGCGGAAAGGAACAAAAAAGTAGTTCTCAACATTGCATTAAGTCGTGTTAGCCTTACAAAGGCCCAGTACTCAGAACTTTACCATTGTGTTCAAGATGCTGACCAAGCATGTAAGTCAGCCCAGACCGCAGTGTTCCTTGGTGCAGTCCCAACATGTGTCTAAAGTGCTTTTTAAGTTTAGAAAAACAAAAGACAGCTACGATATTTCACACTATTGCTTCTCTTTTGTGGCGCATGTGTTTGTAGTTCCAGACGCTCCAAGATTCTTCAAGATTAATCGCAGAAGTTTGGACACGATCCACCTGGAATGGGCTAAACCTCTGGAGCCCAACGGCATTCTGACGGGATACCAGCTCAAGTACCAAACAGGTGAACGCCTCTTATTTGTCAAACTCATCTGCAATAAAGTAAAATATGGATGTAGTGTCACTCTGTGAAGTCAATGTGTCATCCTCTAAACCTGCCAGCAGGTGGAGACTCCTCAGTGTTACTCTGTTTATCACTAAATTTAAACCTTGCTAAACGTTTTCTTAGTGAGTTGATGGTTTTTTACCCGCAGGTTTATTTCTTCTTCAAAACATTGTACTGTCCATTCGTAAGTGATGGGCCCATTTAGAGTCAAGCAAGAAAGCTGGGTATGATTTAGAATAAATTCATCTCATACAACAGCAGCTTGTCAGTCTTTTATTATCTGACGTTAAAGAAGAAAACCCACTTTGGGGTTTTAGAAAGCTTCGAACTAAAAGCTTCTATCGATAGTTCAAACGATGATTGACATCAGCATCAGCTTCTTACAAGCCAGACAGTAGGTGTTAAGTTGGGCGCTTTCACAGTTTAGTGCTGTGCTTTGTCGTTTTTGTGAGTATATATTGTATTGGGATCACATAGATCTACAAGAGAAGCATTAGGGGAGCAGCGTGATTGGTCATTTGGGCTTAAACTGAATCTGTAGCACGTCACCAGTTTGTAAATGACAATAAAGGTTGAAAATTAGGCCTCAATCTTCAAAAGCAATGTGCACCACCGTGCTACATCAAACAGGCCAATCAGGATCTAGCTCTGATGAATCAGCTTTACTGACAGTCATGGTTGATTGAAAGCTCGGTGAAATAGTGAAATCAGATGTTGTAATCCTGGAGGAGCAAAAATCATGCTACAAAATGGAACTAATACTGCTCTGTATACATGATTGAGATAAAGATTAGAAAGTCTAAATGGTGTGTGTGTGTGTGTGTGTGTGTGTGTGTGTAGTCAACGGTTCCAAGGTGGGTCCTGTCCAGCTGGAGACGTTCCTTCCCAACGTGACAGAGTTTTCCCTTCGCGTGCCGGACCGTTCCTCCCGATACAGGTTCTTCCTATCTGCGCTGACTCAGGTGGGGAAGGGGGAGGACTACGCTGAGGAGTCTCCACACTTCACTAATGAAGGTGAGGGTTTCATATGCATGCTGAACTCACTACAAACATGGGTTGGACTAGTTACTATAATACAAACTTAATGTCATAGTTCAGAGTTTCCATCTGCTCGTGTGTCTGACTGTACTTATGTATGCACATCTTCATAACTTCTACTGTTACATGTTCATTGTTTTGGTTCAAATGCCCACACAGCCTTTGTCCTGATAGCTGCCCATACATGGACCAGGGTTTAAATAAAACACACAACATCTGATTGAGGTTTAACAAAAGTTTTGTATTAACTGTTTAGCAATTACAGACATTTTTAATTAACTAGTAACTACAGAAAATATGTTAATGCATAGCTCAGAATGGTTCCCAACAAATCTTCTACTTTCTCTTGTGTGAGTAAAGTTTTTTAACTGATGTTTTGGGACATTTGTAAACCTGTTAAAAGTCTTCTATATTTACGACATGCTTTCAGAGATTTATGCTTTCACTTGGAGTTCAATAAGTAACATGAAAAATAGGTAACAGTATTTTATTTCAAGAGTTATTGATAACGTAGGCACAAATTCAAATCCTGAAGACTCAAGGTCAGAGGTCATTATTCTGAAAATCTTGTGAGTGTGATGACTTAAGAAGGAATTCAAATGTACACCATACACTCATCTAGTGGTGTGTGTGTGTATGTGCGTGTGTGTGTGTGTGTGTGTGTGTGTGTGTGTGTGTGTGTGTGTACGGGTATTACTATTCTTGTGGGGACCAAAATCGCAGTTTTATTTGAAGTGTAATGAGATGATTTTGACTAGAAATAAGCCAAATCTCCTGGTACGATGTTGGGTTTGTGCAGGTTATGTGTAAGGAATGAACAGACTGACCCCAACTTTCTCTAATAAATACATTCAAGAACATATTTATTAAAAACAAGTCATCAGATTCAAAATGACTATAGTTACAGTTACATAATTATTATGTGTCTCATTTAGCAGCTCACAGTTCAGCCACTGTTGTCCTCTATGATTTCTAGCTATTTTCGTCTTTTCTGCACTTCCTCACATATGTGTGATGCATCCAAGCTGGTGAGACAGTATTCACTGAGCTAACGACAGCGTGTTAGCTCACCACAAGGACCAGTCAGCTCAACTAAATGTAGAAACAAACCCTGCGGCCGCTTTGACGTGCACCTCTGAAGCAGCCTTTTTGTCCATCTTACAGCTCTCATCTCCTCGTTCTCTGTTCTTATTGGCAGAAAACGTTACTGACACGACAGCTCTAGGTAAAGGGAACAAGCAGTGCAGCATGTCTGTCACCTTTTCCCAACCCCAGCCTGTCCATCCACACACTAACAGCAGTGCAGTGTGCCTGCATTTCCCTATTCTGTTATCAGCCCTGCCACAAAGCAGTGGTAATGAAAATTAGATAGAAAACATCATCCTGGTAATTAATGAGACCTGAAGCTAAACATTTTGATCATCCTAAGGTTTAAGAAATGAAAGTCATAAATGAAAGTGGTTCCATGTGGGACTGAACTGCTGTTTGTGCTGCCCGTCTGCCTCTCGTCATCTGCTCTCGGGGATTGAATGAGCTCACTGCCCTCTTAGATCTCTGGGATTCACACAGTCAGCTCCTGTGCTGTCGTACTGTGCTAGATCAGTGCATACTCTCTTATAGTCTTCCTCTGGGCAGTCTGTCTGTCTGCTGACCTTTACATCCAATCCCTGACGGCATGCCTCCACAGTACAGTCTCACTGCATCGCTGCATTTTGCTCTGTGCTGTAGAACACAAGTTCACCTTGTGCTGGAGCTAATGACATCTCACTCACTGTCATGGATACAACGCCATGATGACACTGCTGGTTTTGGTGTGGGGAATAAGGGGACATGCACATAGCTGCATCACAAGGTCAAGGCAGGAGGTGTGTGACAGATGTGTTGGGCAGGACAGACAAACACCACCAGCAGATGGCATGGCTGCCTTGACTATGGAGTCATGTCGCTTTGTCATCGTTGTCCGTTGTGTTTATTCTCTGGATGAATAGCATGTACAGGTATGTACAGGTAAGGATGCTAGAAGCTTTTGGCTGAGCTGGCCGCCTCACTGAGCTGTCCTGCACGGCGGTTTGAGCGCACGCCTGGCTTCGATCCAGGTGATGTAAGCATGCTTGCTGAGGGGTGCTTGGGGAAAATGTGTAGGATGGGAGCGTCACTAGTGGGGCCCTTCACTGGCTGGATATAATCTCAAGTTGAAGGTACAGTAGATTTCTTTCAAGTGAAATGATCTGGGACAGGATTCCATCCTGAGGTGATCTCCACAAGAAGCCTCCAAGTGTCCGAAGGTAAAGAAGACATCAGCGCAGCTGCTGCACTGGTTAGATGTACATGTTCTACACCAGCGCCACCATAACACCTTCTGCTCATACCTACTTTGAGAAGTATTAACATCTTATACGTGCAGAGGTGCAGAAAAAGGAGAACTATGCTAAAGTCTCCTTTCTCTGCACCTCCTCACGTGTGTGTTGCACGTAAAGCTGGCAAAACTAGTTGGAGGGAAATAACTGAGCAGATGACACAGTTAGTTATTAAAGGTTCTTTGATAGGTCAGCTATATGTTTTTTAACATGTCTCTGACCAAACATGATGTGAGAATAAGAAGTAAAGAGAAACAGCTAAGAATAGCCTCACCTGTCCATTGTAGTGGTATACATACAGAGTTTAAAGTCATGGCTGAAGTGTCCCACGCATCTTCTGTTGGCCTAACTACAAATGGGCGGAGCTCCAGGACAACGGAGAGCTACATGACCCTGACCGCTCATCATATCACAGCAGAGTGGTGGATACACAGGCCTGGACTGCCCTATACTGCACCTTAGTTTGGGTTTATATAATTGCGTGGAAGGAGTCTTGAGTTGAATGTTTATTAATAGGCAAAAAAAAAAAGAAAAGTAAATAAGTAGATGTTAAAATAAATTTTTTTCTTTTTCTGCTGATCTGAAAATTGATGCGATCCTTGACGTAAAACTGCGATCCGATCCGAGAGAAAAACTAATAATCCCTTTTCTTCAAACGCGGGTCTTATAACGTACATCCCTTACTCACTAGTGTCATGGTCAGCCGTGTCAGGTAGGAATGGACCCAAGATTCACACAACTCACAAACTCAGAAATACAAAACTAACTAAACTGGGAATACACATGAAACTAAACTGGCAGGCAGATGACACGGTGGGACTGAGGGACAACACCATGCCGAGCAGAGGAAGATGCAGACACTCGATGCAGGAGGATAGGACCAGCAGGGAAACACAGCTGGAACTAATCACACACACACACCAGACCAAAACACAACATACTAACACACAACGAGGAGCTATCAGTGTAAAACAGGAAACCTGAGACACACGCTGAGACACGGGGTCATGAAACATAAGTGAATGGATGTGACACTAGGATCACAGTGGGGCACAGTAACAAGACCTACCAAGTAGAAATCAGGAAATACTGAAGAAAACGTAGGGAGCCAAAAATAAAGGACTACACCACTGGAAACAGCGGGTCACCAGTCCCAGGTTCCCCAACTATTTGGAAGAGACAAAATATGAGACATGTCCTTATATCAACATCTGTCCTGATGACAGTGGAGTCTGAGCCTATGTGATGGAGTGCATGGATCCTTAGAGTCAAATGAGGACTGTGATCTTGAAGGGAATTCCTGAGTGTTTCTGCTCAGTGTGTGTGTGTGTGCGTGTGCGCATCACTGTTTAGCTTTGTGTTTGACGTGCCTGCTACCTTGTCTTTAACCCTCTGCTCTCTCCTCCTCTTTTTTAGTCGAGCTTACCGACTCCTTTGTGGCTTCTGGTTTCTCTCCTACTCCTACTCCTTTTGGTTCTCCTTCTCCTACTACCATTGCTCCTACAACCATTAGTACCTCAACTACTACCACTCCTACAACTACGACTTCAACCACTACTATTGCCACCACTTCTACTACTGAGGCAACCACCACCATCCTTCCAAAGCCGTTCACCACCAAGCGTACCGACCAGAATGTGTTGGGTACTTGCTGCTGTGCCATTCTAGTTTTACTGTCTACCATTTAATTTGAACTGAACCGTCTTGTCCTCCCTGAACAGTAAACTCCATCAGGGTTAGAGTCTGACCAGCTGTGCTGTTCCTGCTACAGCATGCTGGGTTGTAGGTCAAAGGCCTCGTGGTCGAGGAGTGAGACCTTTTCTTTCACAGAACATGATGGCTTTAAATTTTCAGTAGTGCTAACATTTAGAATAAGTTCAGATAGTATTTCCACACTGGCAGTGTTAGGATTGAGGTAATCGCTAAATCAGAAGTAAACATTACTATTTATTCATTCATGAACTTTCAAAACTATGCAGATGTATTTGGGAGGATCAGTTTTCAGTGTACTTTAATAGTATTAGTTTGATTGTGAGCCAGCTGAGGAGTCTGTTTCTTGTAGGAAAACTTGTGCGTAGATCCAAACAGAGCCTTGTGTGTGGTTGTTGTAACTGTAACCTTTAACCCTTTGTCCCTTGCCCCACCCCCCACCTACCCTACCTTGTGTAGTGGCCTCTGGGCGAGAGATCTGGAATTTGACGGTGGAGCCTAACAGTAACTACGCTAAAGTCAGCTGGACACACAACTTCCCAGCCGGCAGCAGTGATTTTGTACTAGAGTTCACACTGGACAGTAAGAAACCAGACCAAGTTCAAACCCTGCTACTCAAATGTAAACTGTTATCGACATGTTCTGACTACAGAGTAGAGCTATACTGGAGCTTCAAGGTGCAAAAGTGTAGGAGGACATGAGCTGTCAGACATCAGGTGAAACCAGCCACAGCTTATCAAACCATTGGTACACTATGGGAATATAGACTAAGGGTAAGACCCGATACAGTTTCAGAGTTCACATAAGCATCTTCAAACCCAACATTAGAGTAAAATCAATAGAAGTAGTCAACATAAAACTACCTGTTTGATCCTGTGTGTGCAAGCCTGAGGTGCTTTCAGGTTTTCACCTTTAGACGCTTGAACTTCCTTTTTGCTTTTTATACGTGCATTCTTTTGTTAATAATTCACAGATAAATGAGCTTGAATATATAATTTGGAATTCACAATTTTCAGTAACACAATCTGTAGTTAGATTTTAATGTGACTGGATGAGAATAAACATCTGAATGTGCAGCAGCAGTCTTGAAAATGTTTTCCAGGGCTACTATATTAGCCATCCATCCTCTTATCCTTGTCAGGGGGGCCTGGGGCCGATCCCAGCTGTCTCATGGTGACAAACATGGTACAGAGCTGACACATAGACACACAGTTTAGAGCAGGGGTGTCCAACTCCAGGCTTGCAGGGCCGGTGTCCTGCAGGTTTTAGATGTGTCCTTGATCCATCACAGCTGATTTAAATGGCTAAATGACCTCCTCAACATGTCCTGTAGTTCTCCAGAGGCCTGGGAATGAACTAACCATGTGACCCAGGGTGAGATCTAGAACCTGCAGGACACCAGGCCTGGAGGGGGACACCCCTGGTTTAGAGTTACTAGTTAACCTAACCAGAAGCACCCACACCAACACTGGGAGAACATGCAAACTGCACACAGAAGGACCTGGAATTGAACTCAGGACCTTTTTGCTTTGACGCAACAGTGCTAACCACTGTGCTGCACAGCACTGTGTCAATATTGCTTTATTTCCATCCTTCCTCATTAAATTGACATGTATTATCTATGTGAACTATTTTTCTTGTATTTTTGAATGACAAGTAGTTCTGCTGGCAGCATGATAATGACTTTAGTCACAACAGAAACGGTCCATCCTAATCTAAGGAGCTGTAAAGAAAAAGGTGTCTGGACTTCTTTAGGTTGCTTGAAGACGTTTCACCTCTCATCCGAGAAACTTCTTCAGTTGTAGGGTCAAATGGTGGAGAGTCCCATATTTAAGCCTTGCGGGAGTGACCCTCGTAGAGGGACAATGGGCCCCCTACTGATCCTCTACCTAATCACACGAGGTGTGAAAACGGGTGTGGGTCTCAATCAGCCATGGTTTCGGTTCTTCAAGCAACCTAAAGAAGTCCAGACGCCTTTTTCTTTACAGCTCCTTAGACTACGATGACCTGGATGACTGAGAACCTTCACAGACATGGTCCATCCTAATGTAATTATATTCTGATGAAAGGATTGACCTTTGGTCCACATACAGCGCAGTTACACATGAGCCGAGAGCTCTTTGTAGGCGGCATCTGCTGAAATATGAATATGGAATCATAAAAAGTAATGAAAGTTATGAACAGGAAACAATAAGAGAAAATGGAAATATAATAAAACAGTAATAATAATAAAATAATAGTGTTAATAGTGTTATAGTATAGTGTTATTAATAGTGAAAAAGCTTCAACAGCAGCAGCAATGCTATTGCTCTGTTACTCTTTGTTTTATTATCTCCCTTTAATGAAATAGTTGACATTTGTACCGCAAAGGTTGACGTGTTGGTTTGTACGTTCAGGAAAGAAAGCAAACGTAGCACACTGTGTCTCTCCCTCAGTCTTTGTTTTTCTTTGGCCTTTGTCTCTTTGAGCCTGCACCATGTGACTGCACCATGTGACTGCACATGTGCATGCGTCTATGATTTCCGTTGCCTTTCTTTGAGTTGCTCTTGTCGGCCCAGTGCTGGGATGCTTTCTTTGAACTGCTGTTTCAATGTTTCTTTGTTGCTCGCCGAGGCCGCTATAATCACCTGCTTGGGTTGAAGTGCTGTGTACTGGCTTTTTAACACAATCCTCCCACCTTTCACAGAGCTTGGGTAGCTCTCATCATACATCTCAGCTATTGCTGTTTACCCATTCAACCCAGTCTGTAATCTTTGGATCGTAGAAAGTATGGAAATGTATTTTGTGTGCTGAGATTGTAATCATTAATGTGTGAGTGTGAGAAAAGGGCGGAGGAGGTGATGTGATCAGATCCACTTCTCTCAGTCATCGCCTGCAGGATTAGTGGCAGGAGTTAACTAGAGTTAACTGTTGTGAATGAGGAATCAAAAATGCTATAAACACGAAGAAATAGAGTAAAAGTGGAAGAGTCAACATAATGGAAATGTGTTCATTTATACCATACCATACCATACCATACCATTTATTTGATAAAGCACATTTAAAAAACAGCATGTGAGCTGACCAAAGTGCTGTACAGAGATAGCACATAAAATTAATGAGAGAATAAGACAAGAAACAGAAGCATAGCAGATAGAACAATCAGAAAGAGTCAATAAAATAAGTACAAGAATAAAAATAAAATAAATAAAACACTATATATAATAGCTAAGCACTAAAAGCAAGAGAATAAAAGTAGGTTTTTAAACGAGATTTAAAAACCATGATGGAGGAAGAGAGTCTGATATCCAGTGGGAGATCATTCCAAAGTTTAGGAGCACAGAGTGAAAAAGCTCGTTCACCACGGGTTTTGCAGCGTAGACTGGGAATGTGAAGTAGATGGAGGTCACCCGAACGGAGAGTCCTGCCCGGCACATATGGAGTGAGTAGCTCCGATAGATAAAATGGGGCTAGG
>VUQR01011691.1:0-22221 GCA_015108515.1 Hemichromis elongatus
GTTCCAGTTCCTGCCAATATTCAGCAGCTTGGCAAAGCTATTGAAGAGTGGACCAACGCTCCACGGGCCACCATCAACAACCTGATCAACTCTATGTGACGGAGATGGTGGCCACACCAGATACTGACGGGTTTTCTGTCCCCAGCCCCTTGATATGCCACACCTGTGAGGTGGGAGGGATTATCTCGGTAAAGGAGAAGTGCTCACTAACACAGATTTATAAAGATTTGAGAACAATATTTGAGAGTAATGGGTTTTTTGTGTATGTAGAAAATGTTCAGAGGTTTGAGTTCAGCTCATGAAAACGGGAGCAAAAACAAAAGTGTTGCGTCTATATTTTTGTTCAGTGTATATGTGTACATTTATATTGGGATTTCAGTGGTATGGATTATCTGTTCTACTAACACACACAAACCTGCCCACCAATGCCATCATACTGGCGGTGAAGTAGGACAAACATAGCTCTGACCAGCTCTGGATCCTCTATAACTGACTCCTGAGCCCAGCGCACCATTGTATCGGAAATGAGCTGCTGTAGGGTACCTTAAGAAGAAGGAAAGAGAAAGAGGGAGAGCAGGTCCGAGATTGTTAAAAGATTAAATGTCCTGAAGTCAAAGATATTTTTTACTTTCTTGTCTCATAGCTCCTGTGCTTGTACATGTTCATATTCATTGAGAATTAGTAGCAGCTAAAGGGAACTCATTCAAGAATGGCCTTACTAGGTTTCCTGTCTTTTTTTTCCTTTGGCAGGTTGGCCATCTTCTTCTTTAGATAAGCCACTTTCTCCACCAGTGACATGAGTCGACCTCGTATGGTGAAGTCACTGTCACACTTTACGCCTCTCTCGTCATCCAACTCTATACCTAGCAAAATGAGCAGATCAATGCATACTGTATGGTATGTCTGCAACTAATGAATATTGACTATACACACATTACTGTTATTTTTATTTTATGGATATTACGGATGGCTATTGATCTCTTTCTGGCAATTGTAGTTAATGCGACAGTGTATTGAGAAACTGACCACAGTGCCTCATCAGATCTTCATGGAAGTCTAGCAGCTGTTCTCGGATGTACTCAGGACAGGGACACTCCTGCTTCTCATCCTTAAAGTTTAGCAGCATGTTGATCTGCAGATTGGTAACAGAATCTTTACAGTAAGCATAGATTTTCAATATAGAAATCTAAAGTACACGGACATAATTAGTTACAAGATGGTGTGAAAGCTGAAAGCTGAAATGATATATGTGGCCTAGAGAAAAAGGCCTAGAGACCTCAACGAACAGAAGAAACACTGTAAAGATTAGTGGACCAAAATTCTTCCACAACAACACGAGAGAGCGACAAAGACATCCAGATAATAGTTATTTTAGGTTATTGCTGGTAAAAGTGGCTCTGCACGATGTCTGTTTAGGTTGTCAGTGATCCAGGTCATGGTACTCTGAAGAGCTTACATGCACATAGACAATTAAAAATAAAATGTGTACATAAGTAGCCCACAGCATTATTTACTGCCATTCAGCTTTAGCTAGCAAGTGTCCTCTGCTAGGCAACCATCTACATTTCTGTGCAATGAGATTAATAGAAGGTCGAAGTGCTCCACTAGATCTGGTTACAGTTATATTTGTGCTTTATGTTATTCTGTGGTGTTCCCACCTGTTCCTGTGGGGGAGATCTGAACTCTTTGGTCTTCTTGGCTGTAAGAGCTGCAGACATGTTGAGTGCCAGCATCACCTCATTGTAGCGAAATCGCTGGTTGTCTTGAAGACAAGCCACAAAGTCATCAGAGAAGGCCACCACTGCCTCAATACGATGGCGCACCTGACAGTCACACAGGTACTGTAGCACATGACACATCTACCCACACACACACGCACACACACACACACACACACACACACACACATATTAGATACAAGCAACCGCACATAATTGCTCTAAAGCCATAACATGATGCATAACTGCAGTTTGCATTTTTCTGTCAGGAAATCTGCTTCCCTGCAGACTACTTCTCTGCAGTGAATATTTTAAGGTGTTACTGTACCTGGTATTTCTGTGAGTTTAGATACATATATAATAACTATGACTAATAAGTGTAAAAGCATGGGATCCCATTTTCTATAAGATGGTTTGAAGAAGAAATGTAAAAAAAAATGCACATAGTAAACATTAGGAAATTACTTTCTAAAGTGATTTTGATATTAGGGGAAAGTCCTAACTCGGTAAAAATACAAAATTATACTGTTCCCTATCTGTAATTGCAGGCTTTCAACCGTCAACCTAATTCAGGACCATGTATGA
The DNA here is from genome assembly GCA_015108515.1 of Hemichromis elongatus. NCBI lineage: Eukaryota > Metazoa > Chordata > Actinopteri > Cichliformes > Cichlidae > Hemichromis > Hemichromis elongatus. Next base: position 2,304 of record VUQR01011691.1, read on the forward strand.
CCCTACAGACCTAACAGATGATGCCAATGCAGAAATCCTGCAAAACTCAACTGAAGTCATTACATCATTAAAAAAAACTTGTTTAAACCCTAGAACAAAAAAGCGTCTTGTTTATGTTTTTTGTAAGTGTAACTGGAATTTTACCAGAAATTGTTTTTGTAGCTGCCTCTGTAGGAACAAGAAAATGAGATCTGGGTGGTGTTACATGATTGTGGTTCTGGGTTCAGCTTTTTCGTTGGTTGGAAGCTTTCAGTGGAGTTTGAAACCTGCCTGAAACTGTTCAAATAAATACCCCTTTGCAAATAATCAGATAGCTGTTTTACAACTAATCTTTCAAGGATTTATGAGATAACAATTAAGCCAGAAAGATCAATCAGAGAAAGCGTGTACAAATAAATATCAATGGAGTTGAAAGTAGTAGTGATGGTAAATTTGATTCTGTTTTAACGAATTGAGTTTGAATGAGTCATTTGAGTCACTGAGTCAGTTGCCCAGATTGCAAAAAATTTACATTTTTCACTCAAACTTTTTTTTTTCTTTTCATGTAAATCCTACTGCTAAGATGAGTGATTACAAAAGAAAAACAACTATTGTATAGAGCAAAAAAGAGCAAAAAAATGCTATGATTCAACACAGGAAGGGAGGGGTAAGTAACTCAAATGTGCTGTTAGCATGTTAGCGGAGCGATGCTACTGTGAACTTATTAGCTATTGTCTTGATGTGAAGTTTCTACTCAGGGTTTTTTCTTCCAGTCTAGAGCAGAAATGTTTTTGTTAAGAAACTTTCCACAATTGTAACTAGCTTAGCTAGATATATTTCTACTAATGAAATTATTTTGCTAACAGTAACAGGGATGAGTCAGTTGGGCTTGTGAATCATGATTCACAAGTCAGTAAAGTGATTTTTCGAGTATTGAACGATTCGTTCATGATTCACACATCACTAGAACGTAGCTGTACGTAATGATGCATCTAAAATGCTAATCGTTTTTTTCTCTAATGGTTATAATTTGATTTGTGAATAAATTCCTTGAGTCATTACTAGTCAACGTTAAAGGCAGTGCTCAGCTAGGATTGTTCTTATTTTCTTCAATCAAACATAAATAATAAGATGTTCTAGCTTTATGGAGGGCATGGATATAAAGCAGCAAGATTTTTTTCGGGCTAAATGATGATCTTCTCAATTACTGAGACACCATTTCCTCTCTAGCTTACGAGTTACTTGCTTTAAGGTGCATGTTTCAGAGCCATACCAGGGAGTCAAGTACTTCTGATTTAAGGCTTTCTCTTTCAGAGGAGCAACAGTATCTGGAATTGTAGAAAAGTGGAGATGTGTAGCATTCAGGTGCTGCTCTGGACAATGAAGAAGGTCACAGTGGAGGAATGATATCCTTAAACTTAATTACAGCACTTCAGAAAGACACGGTGAAATCTATTCACAGCTACTGTGAAATCCATTTTGTAAAATTAAATTTTATTAGGAAATGATCAGACAAAAGAGGGAACGAAGTCATTCCACCATCTATGTGGATGTTAAAAACACCCACAATAATTATTTTGTCTGAGCTGAGCATGAATTTAGATACAAATTCTAGAAATCAGACAGAAACTCAGAGTAAGACACAGATATACGATAGATGACAACATATCGAAAACTGCAGTTGTTTATTTATTTAAACTAGTATCATCATCCTGCTGTCACCAGGTTTCTGTGGGGCAAAGTAAATCAATATGTTGCTCAATTATTAAATAATTTAGTCACAAGGATTTGGAAACGATGAACCTATTGGTTAATAATCCACATTTCAGTCTTTTACTTTTTAATCAAAGACCAAAGCCCCAGGACTTGGGACTCAACTGCTGCGTCCCAACACCGATCATCCACTCAATCACCAACAGGGCCAAGACAAACTGGTCCAACTCCGAGACAAGCTGCCGCTAACCCAACCAAAACATTCCCCACCTAAGCGATGGCTGCTTCCTAACATGAATGCTGAGCTACTGCAAAGGGACCAAACTGTCTGCAGTATTAATGTGCTTCCATAACATACCATAGTTTATTTATATAGCACTTTAAAAACCACACATGGCTGACCAAAGTGCTGTACAACAGAAATATAAGAAGTACAATAAGAATAATCAATACGATAAATAAATAAAAAAACAATAATAATAACAATAAAATAACAGTGTCAGTTATCCACTTAGTCAAAGTCCAGCGAATGAAAACCATCACCGATGTAGACTTCCTTATATGAAGAGGAAGATCGTTCCAAAGCTTTGGGGCCACAACAGAGAACGTTCGGTCTCCTTTAAGCTTCAGAGCAACAGCTGCTCAGCTGACAGGAGCGAACGAGGGGTGACAAAGGGCTGCAGCAGATCTGACAAATACACAGCTGCCAGACCATTTAACGATTTAAAAACCAGCAAAAGGGTTTTAAAATTGATTCTACATTCAATTGCAAGCCAGTGTAAGGAGGCCAGAACCGGACTGATGTGCCCAAATGTAAATTGCTTTCATGTACACAAAAATATAACATTTGTTTGGACATTTATGAGGTTTCATGTAGGGATTCCTATTTAAGCTGGCATAACCTCTACACAGTTTTAAAGTCACATTGATTATTTTAGGTCATATGTGAGTTAATGAAAGTTATATCAGCTGTGACTGATGACTGTTCAGTTCTACGCTGTGGGCCTTGTCTGGGACCCTCCATGTGCATGCAAAGAAATGCACATGGAGGGTCCCAGGCAAGAGGCATCCCACCAAATGTAATATGATCCTGACTGAAACATAAACAGAATATTACCCTCCCCGTAGCAAACAAAAATAGTGAACACTGAATTTTTATAAAAAAAAAATGCATTTCCAAAGTGAGAGGTTGTGTGAGTGTCACCTGGAGTTTTACAGGCTCTGGCAGCTTCATCTCTAACAGTCCTTCTTTGGGGACATTCAGCACTCCCTCCTGTCCTCCTCCTTCAGCTTCACCCTTCTTTAGCACCTCCAACTGCGTGCAAAGTGCATCCTGCTCATTGTGTCGTTCGCAGAACACAGAAGGTTCAATCAGTCGGAGGATATTCTTCAGATCTCCGTTTTGGAAAACGCCCATGATGAGCATAGTATATAACAGCTTGATGAGTGGAACAAATAGAAACTCTGTGCTTCCTCCTACTGGGTCGCGTACGTGCATGCTTCCCTCCCGTACTGCCTCCGTCAACATCTCAATGGTTTTAACTTTGAGTATATCTAAGGGGAATTCAGGGCTGTACTGGAAACAATCTCCGGATCCACTGCTGCCATTGTTGAAGCACGATGGTCCGGGCCTGCATACAAAATTCGGGGATGTGAAGTGCATTCTGGGTCTCAAAGAGGTGCTGAGTCCAATGCCTGGCAGGCCATGTTTCTTCTTCTCATTTGGAAACAGAGTGATGCTCTTTGTGTCATTTGTCATGGGAACGATGTACTCATTGTTCATCATGAGGCGAGCTGTAGCATAACTGCTCAGGTGGATGTCGATGAGGAGGTCATAGTAGCCAGCACGAAGAAGACCTGTGAGATTAGGACAGACAGAGTAAGTCTAAAGGCTGTGCTGTACCATTTATATAAGACATCATGTGATAATGTTCAGTACCATTACACATACTAATTCTTCTTGGGTTTATTGCTTTATGGAGCTATCTAAGCTGCCAAGGTCAAAAAATGAAATGAAATGAAAAAAAATTACAGTATTCATATTCTTAACCAGTTGTCCAATTAGGAGTTGTGGCTTTACTTGGACAATGGTAAGACTAACACTGAGAGACCGACATAGATTCACAAATATACAATACTTTCTATAAAGTAAAATCTTGCAGGCTTACTTTATAGAAAATGGAAAATGAGAATATGCTTTATATGCTGTGTCTATTACCTGGCATATATTTATTCTCTATAGCGTAAAGGAGCTGTGCCTCATCCACGTGGGAGCAAAGGGCGTGAGCTACTCGGTTGTTCCCCAGAGCACAGATGGCAGAGTACAGTCTGAGGGTATGGTAGTGAAATTTTAATAAGTCCTTCTGCTCTGACAGTTCCAGGATATCCAACGACCTGAGCAACAGAAAGGTACACACTTCATAAGAAATGTGAGGGAGGAAGGATGAAAAGGTGTGTGTGTGTGTTCAGCTGTGTGGACTTCACCTGTTCTCCTCAGGTATGTGCAGAGACATGAATTGCAGAGGTTTGTTACACTGCACCAGCCAGCCATGTCGATCATTTGCTCTGGATACCGAGACCTGGACCCAAGTCATACACAACACACAATATAGTTGAGATTATTTTTCAGCACTATAGAAAACTTAATATGAAAAATCCATCCACGAAAGGCTGGAGCCAATCCCATCTACCATAGGGCGACACAGATAGAGAAAACCATTCACACTCACATTGGCCAGTTAACCTGACTAACTGCATGTCTGTGGAAGGAAGCTGGAGTACCTGGAGAAAACACGAAAACTCCACATAGAAAGGCCCCAGCCAGGCGGCTGAATTGAATTTATTTCTATCCCACATTAAACAATCCATCCATCCATCCATCCATCCGTTTTCTTTCGCTTAATCGGGGCCAGGTCGCGGGGCAGCAACCTAAACACCTCCCACAGGACACCCCGAGGGATACAGTTGAATGTGCTGCTGACTTCGATTTAGGACATTGTCAGTTGGTGGAAGGAATGCTTGATGCCTCCTTAGTCCCACTGACACGCCTTCCTTAGTGGAAGCTTCCACACTCGAGTTTTTGCTTCAGCCACTGCCCGAGCCTGTCGGGCTGTCAGTGCTAGTACAGGCTAACCAAGCCCAATAGGACTCCTTCTTCAGCCTGATGGTTCCCTTCACCTCTAGGATCCACCATTTGGTTCGGGGGTTACCACCACGACAGGCACCAACCACCTTGTGGCCGCAACTCAGTGCAGTAGCTTCAGGAATTTAGGTGCTGAACATGGTCAAGTGGCCAGTTATGTTTTGTTAAAGATGGCGCCACGGGAGAGGCTGCCAGTTACAGGAGGTCTGACCTACAAGCTCTCCCCGGAAAATTAAAACTCCAGTTGACACCTTAATGAACCTCTACAGGTTTCCGCCTTAAACAGCACTAAGCTCACATAAATCACCCATCACACTCAGGCCAGTCAGCTGTCTCTTTCAGGCAATCACGTAGACAAGATAATTTCTTTCCTATTTGAGGGTCCAGGAACCCCCATTATTCTAGGATATCCTTGATTAAACACACACAATCCTCAGATTGATCGAAGGGTTGTATCGCTGGATGGAGTCTTTGCTGTCACAGGACCTGTTTGCGCTCCCCCACCCCAGTAGTACCAGTACCTGATTTGTCCTCTGTTCCTACAGTTTACCATGACCTAGCTGAAATGTTTAGCAAGGACTTGTCTCTCTCTTCCTCCGCATAGACCACATGACTGCTTTTGGGGGCACCACTCCCCACCGGTCGCCTGTACAGTCCTTCTTAGCCGGAACGGGATGCCATGGAATGCTACACCACTGATTCTCTGTCAGCTGGAATAATCCATCCTTCCAAGTCCCCGCTCAGGGCGGGGTTCTTCTTTGTGGAGAAAAAGGATCTCCGTCCATGCATTGACTTTCGGGGGCTGAACAAAATAACGATGAATTGCTATCTGCCATCTGCCATTGCTATCTTTGGCTTTTGAACTGCTACAAGTGGCCACCAGTTTTATTAAGATAAAAGTTATCTTATCTCATCTTATCTTCAATTAAAGAGGTTCAGTTGTTCTGAAGAAGGCTTCCATGCGCCCATAAAAAGTCCAACAAAGCATCCCGAGACCATTCATGTGTAGGGCTGTTTCTCATCCATGGGAGTGGGCTCAGGTACTAAAACATCCTCTAACAGCAACTTCTTCACACTATCCAAGCAGTTTGTTGAAGAACAACGCCTTTTCCAGCATGATGGAGCACCGTGCCACAAGGCAAAACTGATAACTAAAAACAAAGCACTGAACCACAGTAAGAGCCATTATCCATGAATGGAAAAAACAGTGATGAACCTTCCTAAGAGTGACTCGCCAACCAAAATCACTCCAAGAGGGAAGAGACAACTTGTCTGGGAGGTCACAAACGAACCCAGAACAACATCTAAATTAAGACATTGTCACAAATGGCTTCCAAAAGAGTTCAAAAACCACTGCTGACCAAAACGAACACAAAGGCTTGCCTCACAGAAAACATTCCATGACCCAAAAACAAAGTTACCATCTATGGAAGTTTTGCCTCCCTTCTTTAAAACTAACACAGGTTTCCTCACTTTTTGTGCTAAGGTTACGTCCTCAGATTCATGTCAGTGTGGGTGACTGCAGCCTTACATTATTAATATGACAATTATCTGACAATGTATTTCAGAAGATTTTATAGAATAATACAAAAGTGATGATATGTGTGTAATAATACCTTATAGTAATTTATAAAAGACAGTAATACAGTAATTTCAAAGTATTGTTTTCTTATGCAGGATGCTTAGGAAGGGCACACACTGTACACACTCTGCATGACTTTGATTATCTGTCCATTTATGTATGCAGAACTACAGTAAGACACTGTTACCTTAAGAAAGTGGTTGGAAACACGACTCCATAAAACAGGAGTAAGAAACTGTACGTGAAGCCGTGGAGGACACTGGGAAACGGGGTTCTTCTTCTCACTCTTAAACAGACCAGCTGATAGAGGCATCACGTTCTGACAGGACACAGAGAAAAAGTTACATAATTACCAAATATAAATATATATATACTATACTACTGAGAAGTTCCTGAGCATCATGGACTTGTTTATCTTCATTTCACATGTTTTAGGGCTGAGTCACCCTGCAGGACACACTTTAGACTTGGTCGTCACTTTTGACTTTTGATTAATGGTTGTTGTTGTTTTCAGTGACCAGTCTTTTAATCTTTTAACAAACCCTGCAAAATTTGTCATTTCTCACTTACCGTGGTTTAATTTTCAAATTCATGGGCGTCTACATTCTTGTGCAAAAGCAGAATGACTCTGGGAGAGCAGAATTTCATTTTTTTATTTGTTGTACTCTATTTTGTATACAATACTTTGTGACCCTTTGTTTGTGAAAGGCGTTATGAACAAATGTTATTTATTTGTTTCTCATGTAATCAGTGATCAAACTAAGTAATTAACAAATAACTTAAATAATAAATAATTTCTTTTTTTAATATACAGAAATGTGGACATTTTTATAGCACTTTATAATCTTGTTACACTATTAAGCATTAACAATGTATTAGTAAGTGCTTAATTCATCATTTATATATTATTACGTCTCCTATGAATGACATTTATGAATACAGATATGTTTATCCATCTGTTATTGTTAGCCATTTCTGCTACTACATCACTCCACTAATAATAATAATAATAATCACATACATAATCATATTTCTGTATTTAGAAATCGCATTCTAAGGAGGAGTAATTAGTGTGAATGATGATTAAGCCAAGTGTGTGTGTGTGTGTGTGTGTGTGTGTCCTCACCTTAATACGACCCAGTTCAAACTGGAAGACATTAGGACTTGTGGCTTTTGCAAAGACTGCAGGGAACAGCTTCGTACTGGGTTCCACCTGTGCACAGGAAAAGTTTTTTAATTACCTATAGATGCCGAGGAGATCTGTCAAGTATAATCTGTGGACTGTTATAGTCTATAACTGCCACACTCTGAAATTTTGAGACACAGTGTGCACTTAGAGTAGTGTATTAGGTCCAGAGATTTGAGTGTTGTTGTGCTGGTAATACTGTGTGCAATATGGGACATGCTTGAGACACACAAAGTAGGTTTGTATCTACAGCAGTGGTCAGAAGTTTGCATAAGGAATGAATGTCATGGTAGTTCTCTTTCAAACATTCGTTCTGGTGTCTCACTATGATGGACGCTCAGCATTGTCCTCAGAAGCCCCTATGTCATTACTCCATTACTCCATTACTCCATTACTTACACCTGCTTCAGGGCTCATCTCTCCTGACTGCTAATGTGAGCCCTAGCTTAACAGTCTGTTGAAGCAAGCTAACACCTTGGTCACCGGGCGCTAGCATGACTCAGCATGGAGAGCATGTTAGCTGCCACCGTGCCCCTTGCTAGGGGTCATGCTTGAAAGACCAAAGCACAAATTTTCATTTCCATTCCTTGTGTTTCTTGGCCTAAACAAATCCCCTCTGCTTGTTGCTTTGTTAGCAGCTATTTAACCATAAAGGCCTGATTCACACAGCCTCCTCTGAACAGCTGATGTAGAGAAGTGTCTGCTACTGGAAGTCTGTGTGGCATTTATCTGGGCTCTAGTCTGAGGTGCTCCTAATTTGCCATTTCTGAGGCTGGTGACTTGCATGAATTGACTCTTGGCTGAGCTCCACAAGTTGCAGCCCACCTCTAAGACCCACTGGCCTAGGAAGCACATCCTGCCTTCTGCCGCTCAGAGTGCCCCACCAGCAGCTAAACAGTCAGAACACAAGAAGAAGCTGACTACCTAACATCCCACATGGATGAGCTGGACCAGCACATGCTCCATGTTCACTTCAGGACCCAGTTCCAGAGCCCGTTTGGATAAGATTGTTCTGCCTCCTCCTTTCAGTGCCTGGGACCTGATTTAGATCCCAGAGAGCACATTCCTCTAAAGAGACGACAAGACACTTTTCTGCTAAGTCAAGCATGCACACAATTTATTAAAAACTCATCCAGTGCATCTAGGCATGCCAAGGTCACAGGAAAAGTTTATGGAAAACACAGAAAAAAACGTTGAAAAAATAATATGCCCTCATACACCAGACACCACTGGGTGCCCAGCCCCATAAATGCTGGGCAAACACAAGCCAGGGTTGCAGAACCTGTTTCCGCCACAAGAGGAAGCCAAAGTACCCTCCACTGTGGGCTGCCTGGCCCTCTCTCAGCAAGAACAGAAGGTTAGCAAGCTCTCGCTACACCAGAGTGGGTTGTGAGGACATTAGCGCAAGGGTACTGCTTGCAATTTGCAACCACTCTTCCCAGATTTCCCAGAGTGATTTTCTCTCTTGTAAAAGGCAAATCATCTAGAATTCTGAAAAAATAAATATTTATGTTATGAGAAATATCTCTGAAGCAGAGCCTATGCAGGATTTACTCAAAGTATTTTTTTTGTTCCCAGGGTGGAGGACTGTGTCCACTACTGGACCTAAGGGCACCAAATCCAAATCTCAGATCATACAAATTCAGGATGCTAACAAATCTCACCTCTAGTGTGCCCAAGAAATTGTTTTACATCAACAGACCCTTAAGAACCCATATATTGGCATTCCCATGTACCCATCTTATCCTGAGATCGTCATTTCTTTTACTCTCACCCAGAGCACCTCGTCGACTTCCGTCATAGCCAGCATTCAGAGTGCTAGGGCCCCCTCCACAAGATCACTATATGAGAATAAGTGGAGGTTATTTCAGGAGTGAAGTGGAAAATCTCACACTCTCTCCTTTCAGTGCTCTTTAACAGCACTTCTCTTTTTTCCCATAGTGAGACACCTCACTCAATTTATCAGAGAATAGCGGCTTTGGAATAGAGTAACCTGAAGTTTTTAAAATGTTCTTCTTACACCTTGAAATGACTACACAGCATACATGTTTAATGACTTCAAAACACACACACACACACATTCGGATATATATACCTTCTGGATAAAGGTTTTGTGGTCAGACAAGACAAAGATTGAAGTTTATCATCACAAGTATGCTTGGAGGAGTAAGGTGAAGTGAAGTGGGGCTTTTAACCCAAAGAAAACTGTACTAGCTGTCAAATCTGATTGTGATAGCATCATGCTAAGGTAGTGCTGCTGTCAGTGGTTAGTGTTACCACAATGAACAAAGTGGATAAAATAATTAAGCTAGAGCAGGGCTCCCCAAGCCCAGGCGTACAGGCCAAATCCAGACCCCCATGTGGGTCAACAACATTCCAGTCCACACTCCAAGCCAGCTTGTGGCGGTAATGCACCACCAACTACCAAAAAAACAACAAAGAAGAAGAACCTATGCAGGTCCTTCAACATAGGTTGCTAAGTTACAAGCCTGGGAGCTCGTGCTTGCCGACAGTACAGTGATGACTTTGTGGTGCACAGATAATGGCTTTGTTAAACATACATAAAGTGAACTATGAAAATCAGACATTTAAAGATGAATGGACAAGCTTCGCTCACAAATGACTAATGAACATTTGCACGGATGCTTAAGAAATGTATTGAGCCCGTTTCAACCAAAGTTTAAAATGCTAGCTGCAAACGTCCATGCAAATCCCTCCCACTGAAGCCAGAGCCAGCACTGTCCTGGAACATGTTATCAGTTACATAGTGTTGAGTTTTTCTGCACAGTTTAAAGCACCTGTTGGTTTATGTGCAATAGATGTTGCAAAGATTAGTGCATAATGTCATTGTTAAACTGTTTTTTTGTTTAACATTGGTACTTGAACCGGATTGCACTTTTCTGTTCAGCAGATGATTTAATAAGCAAATAAAATATTGATCAGTCCTTACAAAACAAAAATCTATATTGTTTCTTAAATGTTAAATAGAAATTAAAGAAAATATTTTGTCAGTTCATTTAAAATGTTCGGACCCCGGATTGTTTGGATGACAGAGGTAGTAGTGCTATTTTAGTTATGGACCCCTGAGCTAGAGGATGGTCCCCAAATTCTTGAACTTGACCTCAAATAAAAAGCTAGTTGGGTGAAACTTGGGCACAACTGGGCGTTACAAGTACCCAGAATATCCAGAACTATGGAAGAAACTCATCGATAGCTAACTAATATGTATGTATGAGGTGTAACTTGCTAATTGACATTTAACCAAATATTAGATTTTATATTTGAGCATCTATGTATACTTTTGATCTTTTTAGTAAAAATCCAAAATAAATTCAAACTTGTGCAACCAAGATTTGTGCTATACAATCATTCAAGTGTTCAAAGAAATCAACACAAACCTAGCATCACAGTAATTCCCACAATGAGTCTACGCCAACTTCTGACAACAACTGTAGTTGTTAGTAATACTACACTGCTACATGCATTTATGTTTGTTTGTTGGACATGTGATTTGATTGAACATTTAATTGAGGTTTTAATTTAAATTCACAAGTATTTTTAGCTACATAGTATTCAGTTGTCTTTTAGACTTTTATTTCAATTTGTTTGTTTGTTTTAACTTTGCTGAGTAGAGGATTAAAGCCATTTTTACGGAGCCCCATTTTCAGAGGCTCTATATAATTGCATATTAAATATCAGCATACAAAGTTTTTATAACTCGTGACAGGTTAAGTTGGTTGTCCAACATAAATATTGCTTCATTCGCTTGCATCATATTTCTTTGCACAAATTTAGAGTGCTTGAAATCAACTCTAACAATTTTTGCAACACTTTCGTCAGACTTCTTGAATCAAAGCTGAAAGTCTTGATTTAGAATAGACTGTGGTGTACAGAGGCAAAATTACAGGAACTGTTTAAATGTCCAAAAACTTAGGGAGCTCTATATGTATTTTTATGTCCATTGATAAAAAACATGACTGGCTGATGAGTCAGTGGATGGCTGGTGCCTGGTGCATTAGTAGGCAAGGAAAGGTGAAGGACAACATAGTGTGTTTGTAGATGGAGACATGGTTTTATCAGAGCTGGTTCAAAAAACAAAAATGCACTTTTTTTCTTGCAGAATAAAAAATAAAACAGTGAACAAAAAAAAGAAAACCTAAATAAAACCATACATATTTACCTGGTAGTACGTGCTGAGTTCTTTGCCATTGGCTGTGAATGTCAGCAGACCGTTTGTAGTGTCAACCAGACAGCCAATCTCTAAGCCGTTGTTCCTCCCTTGGCTCGGGCTGCTGCTTTCTCCACCCCACACCATGTAACAGTTGCTGCGTTTTATGCTGCAGGACACAAGTGGAGGTAATGTAGAGTTAGGTTCATAATTTTGTAGAGAAAGATACATTTTCTGTTTTCTGTTTTGCCTCTGTACATCACAACAGTGGACTTGAAGTCAAACAACCAATACGTGGTTGAAATGCAGACTTTCAGCTTTAATTCAAGGGTTTCATAACATTTTTGCACCAACTTCTTAAGAATTTTAATTATTTTTATACGAGTCGCTATTTTCGAATGTTTCAAATTATTTGAAAAATTGAGGCCAGTTCCTTGTTATTTCGAATTAAATGGTAAATGGTTCTTATATACTGCTTTTCTACTGCTTTCTAGCTGAGAAACACACACACTCATATCCTGATGATTGCATTCGAGAGCAACGTGGGGTTAGCAAAGGGGTGTCCAGCTCCAGGCCTGGAGGGCCGGTGTCCTGACCCAGGGTGAGAGCTAAAACCTGCAGGACACTCCTGGGTTAGCATCTTGCACTTTTTTAATTGTAGTATTGTATCTTCTGGATGAGGTAGATTTCATGCATTCATGTTTCTTGTTAAAATGTTAAAATGAAGGAATACACTGGCCGTCTCATCAACGCCAAAATCCTGAACAACTAAAGAAAACAACTCAAGGGCAAAATAACAGAATTACTTCCCCACAGAAAAACAACTTCACAACATCAAACCAAGTGAAGAACGCTCTGGAGGCGAGTGCCAACCTAGCCGGGTGATGAGGTGACTGCTGAGAGCAGAGCGACTTCAGACGCGTGCAGAGCTACCCGCTCTGCTCAGGTTCAGCCTGAAGGTACAAAACTAACTGGATGGCTCTTAACAGTGCAAACAGATAATGACAAAAAGTATGTTCAAATAAAAAAATTTAGTAATTCTTCAAATTCCAAAGCAGCAACCTGATATTAAATAAACAGATGCTGAAGATAAAAAACAGTTATTGACTCCATAGGATTTCACATCCAGAAAAAATCATTATATTCAAACTTCCTGCAAGAGACTGGTAACCTACCAGCGGTGTATCCTGTCTCTCGCTCCAGTCTCCTCATCACTCATAGATAGACTAATGCTGTGATATTTAGCATCATGTTAGTTTCTCAAACTGCTTTTTATGGTTTGAAAATTAGGGGCAATGTATAAAAATGGCTGTAATTCCTAAAAAGTTTGTGCAAAGTTTTTATGAAAGTCCTTGAATTAAATCTCAATCATGGTTTGAATACCATAGCCTTTCTCACCCGTTATCAGTGTCTAATTGCTACTTGAGCTTGGTGACAAATCACAAATAACAGGGTCAATGGGCAGGGCAGCAGTATGACATCAAAGCTAGCTCCAAAAGCAAATCAATCCCTACAGACTCCCATGTTAACATAAAAAGCTTTTTCATAGCATTTTTTACATCCTACTCTATGAATGGTTTCCCAGTCCATAACATGTTTTAACAATCATCCATGGTGTGGCTCTGACACAGGACACTCACTAGCTAATGACATGTGATAAGGATCCGTGATTAACGAGTCATTAATGAGCCCACCATTCACTTATCATCACATCTCGTGGAGCTACATCCAATTTTACATAAAGTCTATGATAAAACAAAAATAAGCTGATAAACAGGTGACACGTTCTTACACTCACACAAAAATCTGCAGCTTTGTTGCAACCTGCACCTCAGCGCAGAAACCTATCCATGCACTTCCACAAGATACTTGACTAACCTCTCGTGAACTTTGCCCTTTTCATCTCCCAGGGTAACGGTGACAGTCCGGACCTTGTGCAGCTCAAAGCACGGGTCGTACTGATGGAAGTCGGAAGTCACCCAGCCTACCCAAACACTGCTGGGCTCCTGACCTGGGAATATCCGCACTGAATAGTAGTACTGCAGAAAATGCAACAGGCGCAAACCGATGTAAACAGAGCACTGAGCATGTTATACCAGGTACAGCAAAAAACATTAATCTCCTATAAATCAAGCCACACTTGCTCACTGGATGCATGAGCTACTCATCATTAGTAACAGACGTCTTACTGTGGAGGCTTGCATGAGGAGTTCAGAGCTAACTCTGTCATCAGCCGTCACCTCCTCTGACACGCGAGCAGATGAGGGACAGCTGTTGTCTGGCTTGTTTCTCTTCAGCGTCAACCTGGATTAAGAAATAAACACCACGAAAGAGGGGAAAGAGATTGCTAGAGTTCAAAACCTTGGATAAATATCACAAGAGGAACATTTAACAATCTGAAACCTCATTAACGTGACGTGATTTGTTGAGAGGATGGAGGGATTACCGCTGTTTGAGCTTGGAGGGCTTCTCTTGGTTATAATCTTTGTGGTTGTTGAATTCATCTCTGTCGGGTCCATTAGGACCGTTATGACTGTGAGATGACTTCATCAGGACCTCAAAGTCTGACACATTTTCAAAGTCCTCCAACTCCTGCAGAAACACACAGTTCAATGCAAAACACAGCTGCAACAGGAAGTAGTCAAAGAAGTCCGGACATAAATCTGTTAAACTCCATGTAACATCACCCAGACCTTTTAGAATAACGTCACGGTTTGTGAAAACTTTGTTCACTGGATTTCATGAGACTTTGTAAAAAACTAAGGGGTTCAAAAAAATGTGGTGAAAATGATTTTTTATTCAGCTAATGCAGTTAGATGTCAATCTCCTTGTTTCACAGCACCTTTAACAGAATCACTATGACTATTATGATATTATTAACTTTAAATCATTACAACACCACAAGCTAGAAAACTGTGAGTGAAGCCAGGTGTCAGATATCAAGTTAACAGTGTTGGAGAAGGCCTCCCACATCCAGAGCAGAGGCAAAATCAGACGAATATGTGACTCTTACAGAGAACTGAGCTATCTGGTGCTTCAGTAACAGGAAAACGTTCAAAGCTTTGTCAAAGTCATTATGGGTTCAACAAACCCCAGAACAGCAGCAATGGCGTAACAAGCTGGTAACTGAGGGTATTGTGTAGTCGCTGGGGCAGAACTGGCAGTGAACAGAGGACGAAGGGACGAAAATTCTTTCATAAAAGCTACGACTGGGAACAGAGCGCACCCAACAAATATGAACATCTGCAGCCAAAGACCAAGACTCACACTTCTGCACATACTGTTTGTAACAAGAGGCGATTTGAGTTCATGTTGCGTTCCTATCAGACCTCTAACTTAATACGTCATTTTTGCCGAGAGAACTCCTGCTCACTAGATGTTTCTCTTTTTTTGAACATTCTCTGTACGCCCTAGAGATCAAAAAGTATAATGTAGTCAATAATCAGTCATTTAGAAATATAAGCAGTACAGATTAGGCGATTGCATTTATGTAAGCTTTATTAATTGCATCCGTTACCCTCTTTGGTGAGAAGAGGCTGCCGTTTGGTGGGCACCTGGATTCGGCACATTCTATGGGCATGCTCAGTCTGTAGAAGCTAATGTCAGTGTAGCTGTTCTGTGAGCCGAAGGACTTCTGAGTGACCTTCAGGCATGGACACGACTCTATTGTCTCATCTATCCTTGTCACCTGAAAAAGAAACACACAAACATTCTGTCTGTATGTTTTGTTCAGCTCAGCTTATTTATTTATTTTTGGTTATTTAGTCAACACGTTTGTTAAATATTGACAATGTGTCCTCTCCTCACCTCGATGTGTTGGTGGTTGAGAGGTACTGGTACAAACTGAGGGAGCCTCTTGCTAAGCCACATGGTGACATCCCGGTTCATGTTAACAGCGAAAGGCTCATAGCCTTCTTGTAAGCCACAAATGGTGAAGTACTTCAGAGTGCTGACATCTTTACCAAAGTTCATTCTCCCAGCCTGACACACACCCAGACTGCAGACTGGTATGAAACCTGTGACAGACAAAAACAGTCAAATCCCATAATAACATGTGTTGTATATCAAATGTAAATGCTTCCATAATCAGTGCTCATCAATCATCAAAACTCTTTTGGCCTGTTTGTTTGTTTTTTGCCTGTCCCAGCCAAGAAATCATCATCATCAATATTAATATTACTATTATTATTATTATCATGATTATATTTTTAACATTTTAAGTTATTACAGTGAGAATGGACAGGACCTGGGGACGGGACAGAGAAAGGGGAAGAAAGGAGAAGTTGGGAAGTGACATATTTACCTTAAATCAAAGAAGACAATGCTCAGAAATGA
Source organism: Hemichromis elongatus (assembly GCA_015108515.1). Classification (NCBI taxonomy): domain Eukaryota; kingdom Metazoa; phylum Chordata; class Actinopteri; order Cichliformes; family Cichlidae; genus Hemichromis; species Hemichromis elongatus. The sequence goes on from VUQR01011691.1 coordinate 18,409, forward strand.
ATCTGGTAGATTTATCAGCTGCTGTCAAAATACATTTCTGAGCTTTAGGACTATTAATAAAACAGAGGTATAAATATCCTGTTTCTAAAAGTGGAGTTAGTCTGACTTTCAAGAAAAAACCTGAAGGATTCAAAGTGTTTTTTGTCATCATTATCAAACTAAACTGCAGTTCGAATGATACGCTGGTTAAGCACCTCGACATCAGCTTATGAGATACTAAATAACGACTGTTGTCTAGAAGGAGATGCATTGTGCACTTCATTGATCTGTTTAAAATATTGGACACGGTGACAATTGTGTAGACTAAGAATAATTTGGGTTTGACTTAAAAAAAACAGTTAATTCGTTCCCTAATTTTGTACAACCTCTGTTTAGTCTTCCAGTTCTCAGTGTTGTATCTGTGGACACCTAATAATCCTCCAGCACATCAACATGTTCTTCTAGGACAGACAATCATCATCTCTATACTGTCTTAAAATTGCTGTGAAGAGTTGGTATCTGCAATTACACTCCAACTTAAATTCCTATATTTTATACAGTGTATCAAGATGTTACACCTTTGTAAATAAAAGCTTTCCTTTTCAATTGATTTACTACTGACTAAATGCATTTATATCTATCATCATTGGTTTTTAAAATTAACTGGCAACAGTATCATCAGTCGATTAGGGTTTTTAGGTTTTTTTGCTGGTTCCAACCTATGTGTTCAAAGTTTCCTAAGTAACAACTGACATTTTCCCACCTAAACAGTCTGCTGTTAAAAAATAGCATAACATGTCTTTAAATTATGTTACACAACTTTAAAACATAGGAGAAACAAATTTAATTAAATGTAAGAACGAGACTGACAAACTTGACAGACTAATAAGTAATTAAATCCATTCTTTCATCAATTATTTACCCAGAAAAAAACGTGGTCCACAAGCCTCCTGCTTTCCCTAGGCTACGTTCACGCTGCAGGCGGAAGCGCATTAAATCCGACTTTCCTGACCCAATGTGACCCGATCATGGTGTGACAGTGTGAACAGCACAAATCCGATCTGGGTCACTTTCGTATGTGGCACTGACTCTGATACATATCCGATGTGTTAGAAAGCGACTGCTGTTTGAACGCTCGTGTCGCATTAAATCCGTCTAAACTTTAAGGGTCGTATCGTAACCGGCCTGTGTTCGCCATTTTTACTTCCATAAACGGAGCGCATTGTGTGTAACGTCTTCTTTTGCGCATGCCGGTCGCTTTCAGGGCCGTGAACGTTCACACTAGAGCGCGTTTGCGGTCACATTTTATTTGTAGTGTGAACAACCACACAGAAAAAATCGGATTTGATCAAAAAATCGGAATTGAGCATTAAGACCTGCAGAGTGAACGTAGCCTGAGTTGGTATGTTTAGTAAGGTTTACTCTTTACAAACGCATCTGCTGTCCAGGACAGATCACTGACCTTCACCGACTTCAAAGTCCTTGAAGGCCAGCTCTGATCCAGAATCATCCAGCAGCACTTCTCCATTGAGTGTGAACATCATGGTGTGCTCATTCAGATCCACCATGCAGCCCACCACATCTCCTATCTGCCAGGCTCGGCCAAAGTGTTCATTACCTTGGTGCCAGCGCTGCACCTAGAAAACACAGTACATGCAGGGGTGCGTACACACACACATACAGTTACATTTCTACGATACTATGATGCTCATAGGGCGCTGAATCAAACGGTCTATACATCCATCTATTGTTTAGTAATATCAGGCTCACAGTGATAGTGGTCTAAGTAACCAGGCCAGGCCACTCTCTCCTTGGCCACCACAAGATGTGTGTAGGGTCAACTTAGGATCTCCTTCAAGACCTCGACTAAAAACTGCATCACTGCATCGCTCTACCCATCGGTGTCCTATTCCACTCTTCCCCTACCCATGAATAAAAAGCTGAGATACTTTAAGCTTTTTCACCTGAAGCAATCATTTCTCTCCAACCTTAAATTGGCAGTCAGCCCTTTTCCATCTCAGGACCTGATCTCATATAAGAAGTGTTAAAAGCAATTGTATTTTTTCCATAGCTATAAGTTTGATTGAGAACTAATCAAAGGATGCAAGAGTGATTCGTTTATGAAAAATGTAGGTTACTGTAAAGAATCTGATGTGTTTTTGAATAATTCTATGTAACGATAATAACATTGACATTAGAAATGAAAAAAAAACAAAACCCTGAATGTAATAAATTAATGAGATTTGTGAAATGACTGCATATGTGAGGGAAAAAGGCACCTTGAAGCCATCAAAGACAAATGCCTGATCATCAGAGCCCAGCTCCTGGTCCGGCAGACATCCTGGCCTGGCCCAGCCAACCCTCATCTCTCCAGCTGTTAGAACCTAAACGATTAGGACCACATTAACATCCAGTTTGGAAAGTGTTTTACAAATATAATGACAGACAAAGTGTACTGCTTTGTGAGCACAGACAGCTGAAGATCAATAGTAAGGGTTTGATGAGCTTCAAATTCTCTATTTGCATACCTGACATAGTAAGTGATGCTGCAAGCCTAAGCTGGTGGTGTTTCGAGGTGGACTGTTTGTGAGCACAGTGTTTTCACTGTTCATTTTTCAGACAAGCCTTTTTAATTGAACACTGCAGTTTCATTTACATGTCACATTTATACAGGAACATTCACAAAATGTTTTATGCTTTTATACTTGCTCATATATAGATCTATTTTACAATATTTCTATTGTGCCAAATAAAATTTAAAAAACTGAATTATGCTTAAATAGATTCAGTTTAAAGTTTTACAGGTCTAATGTTTAGCCGCCATATCAGGGTCGTATCATAAGTGGAAGATGAAAAGAAAAAAAACAGGCAGGAGGAGCGGTGGCTGATCCTATAAAAGAGGAAGGTGGATACGCCTCGGTGCTGCTTCTTTCCTGTCTGTCTTTAGTGTGTGTTTTCTGTCTGTGCTTTAAGGCTCTACACTCCAGGGTTACTTTGCTTTTCATTCGTTTTGCTTGATTTCTGTGTGTTATTTCTGCTTCTAAATGTGCTGTTCTGCTGTTCATATGACACTGTGTAATAAACTCTTGTCTAAATGTTCTACTCTTTTCCACAGAATCATTATGAGTGATTTGATTTTAATTTGATCTTAAAAGCTGGACCTCCACAGCATTGGTGGGATAAGGTTATCACATTGCTTCCAAAATTTGTGACCCAACAATAAGGTCATTAAGATAAGATGGGGCCTGATTATTTAAGACCTTGTATGTGAGGAGCAGGATTTGAATTCAATTCTGGATTTAACAGGGAGCCAATGAAGGGAAGCCAATACAGGAGAAATCTGCTCTCTCTTTCTAGTCCCTGTCAGTACTCTGGCTGCAGCATTTTGAATTAATTGAAGGCTTTTCAGGGAGTTTTTAGGACTTCCTGATAATAATGAATTACAGTAGTCCAGCCTGGAAGTAATAAATGCATGAACTAGTTTTTCAGCGTCACTCTGAGACAGGATATTTCTAATTTTAGAGATGTTGGACAAATGGAAGAAATCAGTCCTACATATTTGTTTAATACGTGCATTGAAGGACATGTCCTGGTCAAAAATGACTCCAAGGTTCCTCACAGTGTTACTGGAGGCCGAGGTAATGCCATCCAGAGCAAGAATCTGATTAGATACCATATTTCTAAGATTTTCAGGGCCGAGTACAATAACCTCAGTTTTATCTGAATTAAGCAGCAGAAAGTTAGAGGCCATCCAGGACTTTATGTCTTTAAGACATTCCTGCAGTTTAACTAATAGGTGTGTGTTATCTGGCTTCATGGATAGATAAAGTTGGG
>VUQR01011692.1:0-22224 GCA_015108515.1 Hemichromis elongatus
GTATGGTTTGCACAGTTTTGTCCTACCACAATGCAGGCAACCAGACTTCAAGATTCAGTTCCATATGGGCTGTGGCTCGCCATCCATTGCAATGGAAAATCATTCGTCTTCTACGGATTTCCACAAAGTCCGTAATCCAAAGCTCTCCGTGGAGTCTCAGCTCCTTTCTCCAAATCAAAAAACCTGACCTAAGAGTGAGGTCAGAATTACTTCACATGGACATTGTCCACATATAACAACTATCCATAAGCATTTCTCCTTAAAGAATAAAGCATAAACAAAATCATATTCAAATTCTATTTCTAATGTTGTACAACAAATCAAATTCAAAATGTTTTCATTACATGGCAATGCAACTATCATCACTCGTGAAAGCGATTCACACTGCTCTTTTAAGGCAGCAAACTCAATATACTCTGCTTACTGTTAAGTAACAACAGTGGTGCATAAAAGTAACACAAGAAAACATTTCAACACAACAGATATACACACCGTTTTTCCTTAACCTAACAGCAGCTAATAAGTTCTCAACTAGAACTTAATAAAGTCGATTGTGAGTTTAGCTAGTACCCGCTAGCTACTCGCTAGCTACCATTAGCATTTGTTTCTGAAGCAAACATTAACATTTCAGCCTGCCGATCAGCGGCTCTAACATTTCGGTTACTCACCAGTGCAACGCAGTTTGTACTCATAAAACTGGCCTCAGCTATCCAAATCTGGGACTAATAAATCAATCGCAACAGCTTTGCTGGTTCAACCGCAACAAAGTTTTCTTTTGCAGCTATGGCGCGTGCAGTCTAAGCAGCCTTACCAGCGCAACCAAACGTAACATACGGGGCGGGACAAACAATCCCATTGGTTGAACTGGCATTTGCATCCAGGTCAAAAAATAACCTTTGAGAAACAAAAATAAATAAATAACAAAAATTATACAACTCCATAAAAAATAATTGGGTTTTTTCTTCTTTAGAGTCTCTCCCCAATTGTGAGTATTTTTAACTGAACAGAATAAAATACCTTGAATAATAATTACAATAGACAGTTTAATGGCATCTGTTTGCTACTGGGCTACAATAGCCTTAATGATGGAAACCCAAACAGTTGTTGTTGCATTAAGGCCCTGAGATTAGGTGTCAGTTAGTTGTCTGTGATTGGTTTATTTGAAACAATTGATTATTATTTCAATCAAGTTCCCCTCAAAGACAGCTATTGTAATAATATATTACTTCAGAAAACAAAGCCTTCTGTGTTTTCGTGCAATCCCAGACTCTTTAGATCATGCCTCTGCTGGGTTCGCACCATCTGTTGCAGTTGTCTTTGTTTCAAAGATACTTCTTCATGAGTCAGACGCCTCCCTGATGACACTGCGTGATAGAATCGAAACAACGGTGCTTAAAGCTTTTGCACAGTACTCTATATATTATGGATAGCATAGCTCCTCATGGTGTCTCTTTTTCTGTTTTTTTTTTTAATCCTTTTCTTTTTTTTTAGTCAGCTTCACCAGCTTTCGGCTCTTGTCAGAGCAGCTGGGTATCAGGCACAATTCAAAATTGCTTTTAAAACCTTAAATCTGGAGGAGGTCTGTAATGGAAAATCGCAGCAGTTCCTCTTTTGGCCATAACAAGAATAAAAGTTCTCCTTCAAACTACATACAATACAACAGACCATGTAGAATGAATCAGTTAATTACAATCATTTACATATCAGACCTAGTCTCAAACTTTACTCTTGACTGTTGTTGCCAGGGGAAAATACCCTTCAGGGCCTTTGACGCAGCGGTTTGATTGAATTTTGTTTTTGACTTCGTGACAACCTATAGTTTGGAGTTGTTTCAGGAACATTTTGATCCATGAAGTACTGCTGACTGTGACCTTTATTTTGCAATGGAGCTCAAATTTGAAAACTTTTATTTTAAATTTAGACCAACACTAACTTAAATTAATTTCCTGGTGACAAATTTTAGCCCTCACCCTACCCGTACTCTATGTCCTCACTATTTTTTCTTTGATGAACACAAAGACTAAGTAGATTGTAGATGTTTATTTCACATCATTAAATTAGAAGTGTTGTCAAGTCAGTCAAACTTCATTTCTGTAGCACATTTTAAATAACCTCTACTGACCAAAGTGCTGTACAGCTTCTACAGAATACCAATTATACATAAGAGTCACTAAATCAACAGTAAATATGCACTAAAAATCAATCATCAAATAGAACAAAGCGTTATGCCTTCTTGTTGTATTTAGACTGGTGGATGTGTATTACAGTGTAGTTAGTTATGGGCCACCATGCCCAAGACTCTAGGAGTGATCGATCTAATCTGATCAACATTCGTCTGCAGGTTCGGTGTTGAAATGCTGATTAGGAATCCTCCTAACCTCGTAGGACAGTCGTGGTGAATAACAAAACACTAAACTGGATTCAGGTTACATAATTGAGGTCATGAAACTATGAGGTCACAGAACCCTCCGTGGTCCAATCAGAGTGGGACTGTTTACCACTCTGATATTATCCTGATGAGGTGGGCGGAGCTTCAGGTGATGTTACGATGATGGTGATTTGGAGGGAAGGACGCGCAGGACCTGATGAATGATGAACAGCAAACTGATGATTATGCTTTTCGCTTTGTTTCTGAGGGTGTAATCATCCCGTTACCACGATGACTCCACACAAAACTCCACGACTGGAGACGAGTAACAACACAGGCGAGTGTCAGGCAGTGGGTGTGTGGGAACATCTGGCATAAAGAATCAGGCTGGAAGCACAGGTTTCCACTCAGTCCAAATACATGCTTGTTAGGTTGGTGATTCTGCATCGACTGTGTGAGTGTGTTTGTGCCTGATTGTCTGTGTCATTCTGTGTCACCTGCCCTGTGAGAGACTGCTGTCCTCTTCAGGGTGTAATTCTGCAGCATCCGACTCGCAGTTAAAGAAAACTGACGAATGGATAAAACCAAATAGGCTTTTAAATAATCTTTACCAATGAAAAACAGAGAAACGGTGGCTGTTTTATATGAATATTCTCTTTAGAGATGTACATCTATAGATATGTAAGTACATTTGATCCTCGCTGTAAACTCAGTTGCACACACTTTTTTTTATTCTTGGATCTGTGTGATATGATAGGGAGGGGATATGTTCACGCTTCATGTTAGGCACAACAACGCCCCGCCCACCTGCTGTTCAAAACACTTGTTCATGAGGGACAGCTGACATGCATGAAGCTAGCTTTAAAGAAAGAGCCGCTTAAAGAGCTTGTTTCATACAGGATGAATTGTGGGTCTGCACAGACGCCCAGTATTGGATAAATGAGGGTTTTTAAACTGTGAATCACGCAGAGCTACTTCAGCAGAGCCCGGGAATAAAAATACGGAGCTGGAAATAAACAGGATAGGTCCTTTCTATTAATATTCTCTATATGCAAGTAACTAACTCCTTATAAACACACACACCCTAACACACACGCTGAACGGTGCAGCATGGCATTGCATGTTTTATTGCAGACCAAATAGAGACATTTTGCCCTCCATGTGATTGTTCCTTTTACCCAGAGGGCATTTAAACACATGTGCGCGTGCACACACACACACACACACACTGGCACACAGTCAATGTGATTGCAGCTCTCACCCAGAGGACATAAACAAACAATCACAGATTGAATTCAGGGAGTGTTTACCCACCTGGTCCTTTGTGTGTGTGTGTGTGTGTGTGTAGGTCACAGGGCGGATGAGCCATTCTATATGCAATCCTCACACTGCAGCTCAGCATATAGAAAGAGAGGAGAAGCCCAGTGAATTAATTCCAGGTTCACTTGAACATTTTGTTGTTCTTCAGAGCTTTTTCATACATCGATCGCACAAATTGCTCGACAGCACAAACAGTCCGAGTACCGCTCCAAATACAATAACACCGACTGTGCCCGTAAATTAAATGCACCAGTGCGGCTGCCCATCCTGAATCAGCAGCACTGGAGTTTCTAAATACCTGCACTGGTTTACAGAGCCAGAGAAGATACAGCAGGTTTGCAACCGGAAGTGATCATCATTTAAAGCAAAAGAACCGAATACGGGGTTCGTTTGGGCAGGCCACGAAGCCAAGCTCGGCTCTAATCCCAGCACCTCATTCAATATATCTGCCTCACTGACAGGAAGTAGAAAGACAAGGGACGAGCAGTCACATCATGGTTCCCAGCAGTCCAAATCTTAGTTTCCACCCTAATCTAAGCTTTAAATGCTGCAAGCAAGGGATCCACAGGAGTAGTTAAGTTCATCAGGGCTTAAAATAGTTTGGATAGGAATTGGGACCTTGCCACTGTGAATATCACCTCACTTTTCATCCATCCATCCATCAAGTTTCTTACTTGTTCATTTTAGGCTTGTGGAGGGCTGAAACTTGTCTCAGCAGTCATTGGGTGAGAGACGGGGGACAGGTTGTCAGTCCATCTCAGGGCCAACACAGAGACAAACACAACAACTTCCTCTTATATTTATGTTAGACGTTATGATACCAAACACTCATTGAAACTATTTTTTGATTTGGGACTTTTTTTTAACTGTTTACCCGTTTAAAGCTGACTGGGAGTAACCCTCGAGGCTGCTTTCTGTCATATTTCATATTTTTGTAGAACATACGACTGGGTGCACATCAGAAGTCAGTGATGGCGGTCTCTGCCTAAGCCACCACCTTTCTAAAAACGATTGTAATGGTTGTCATCAAACAATCGTCTCTGCTGATTTTATACTGAGGTGTCAAAACTCGGGCAAAATGGAGAAGATGTGCAAAATGTTAGATGGTGACCAGATGGAAGAATTGTTGCCTCAAAGCAAAAAGGTTCTTGGTTCAAATCTGCTGGTTGGTTGGGAATTTTGCATGTATGTATGTAAGTATGCACGTACTTCCTGACCTTGTGTGGGTCCAGGTTCCTCCTACAGTCCAAAGGCGTACTTGTTAGCTTAACCGATGATTTTAAATTGATTTGGACGGCAGTGTTTGGTTGTCAGTCTCTCTGTCTTGGCTCTGTAATGGTTCAGTGTCCTCTTTGAAGCCTGCCCCAGCTGACACAAGGAAACAGTTGGGGCAGGCTCTTTGGGGGTCCTATGCTTCACAAGCAGTAAAGAAGATGGATAATATAGGACAAACTTGCATTAATGTGATTTCATATAAACCTCTATTTCTTAAAAAAAACAAGACATTTATTTAACTTAAAGATTAAAATGATGACTACAGAGTGTTGAAACTTGCCTGCAACGTCTCTAAATGGATGATTTTGCAATTCTGCTGGTTTTATGCTATTTAAAACGTTTTGTGGTTATTGAGTTTCCTCTTTGGTGTTGATGCTCATCCATCCAATTTCTTCATTTTCATCCAAACTACCAGTGTGGCTGGACTCTCAGCAGCCCCAGTGTTAAGCAGAGTACTCCCTTGACTTGGATTGCCAGATAGGGCAACTTGAATCAAGGGTTTACTCTAAATGGCTGTTTTCAGAATATCCTGCCTTGTGTGAAGAGTATGTCTGAACTGGTTTTAAATACTCTTCTGGTTCATCAGGGAACTTAATAGGTTTTGAAGCCCGCGTTGCACATGGAAGAATTTACGTGAAGTACGAGAGACCAGAGCAGGGTTGGCATGTCTTTGGTTATCTTCATTAAATTTCTGCAAGATGTGTGCGCTCCCACTGTGATTATCAGGGCTGTCTGATTATTATCTGTGTTATTATCAGCGTTATCTTCATCAGCTTTCTGCGGACCTCCGTGAGTTTTTCTGGTGTCCTCTGAGGGAAAATTAAAAGAGACGGAAGCGCTCTGCCTGTTTGAAGGCGGTGAATGAGGCCGTGCCTTCGCTTGCCCCGCTGCTTTACAATGTCATCTACCTCTGAATATAAAGCAGCTGCAGGAGGGATTTCTGTTCCCGACATTTTCTGCTCCAGTCAGACTGGGATAAAATAGAATGAAACCAGTGTTTCAATACAGCCGGAGGCCAATTCACCTCTAAAGGAAATACTTCTGATATGAGCTTAATTGTTCCATGGATCCCATTTAGTTCATTCACTGACGTTTAAGGCTTGAAACTGAATAAATGAATGGACACAGCACACTTTGGTTGAGAGACATGATTTCTACCAATTATATACAATATACATCTGAGAGTAATAAATGCCTGGTTTCTATTTAAGACTTTCTTTAACTGCACAAATAAGAGAATAAAGACAGCAGAAAATCAGGAAAGTGTGTTATAGAGGTGTACGGGTCTCATTATGCTGCTTCTATGAGATCTGAGTCTGGTAAATAATGAACACATAGTACAAAATAGCTGGATAGTGCCACAAGATGGTAAGTCCTCCCTGTACTCTACACACACCTGCACAAACGAAAGAAAATTTTGGGATATAATTGTATATATGTATGTATTGCCAAACTCTTTACAGTTTAGCAGAGTCTTAGTTTTATAGGATTTCATCCTTCTGGGTGGGAGATATTTGTTACCCCAAGTAAAGGAGATATACTCTGGATCTTATTCATGAACAGTGGGAAGGTGGAGTGTGAGATGAACTGGCAATTTTATGCAGTATCCATAGTAATGCTGGTGTTATAGCAGGCTATTTTGGGGACTAGTGAGCTGAGCAAGAAGGTTTTTGATTTATCAGTTGTTGTGCATTTGCTCACCTTTAGTTATGAACTCTGGTCGGTGCCAGAAAGAATACAGTTGGGAATATATATGGCCAGAATGGGTTTTCTCTCTATTGAGGCTGAGGTCAGTCATAGAGGTAGGCTACCTCCTTTGCATTCAAAAGAGCCAGATGAGGTGGCTGGTACAACTGATCAAGCCTCCTGGGTGTCTCTTCTTGGAGAGTTTATGGAAAATTGGAAGGAGATCCCAGAGCAGACCCATGGCTTTCCACAAGGATTCTATATCTCATCTGGGTTAAAATGCCTTGGGATCCCTTAGGAGTACCTGGAAAACATGGCTGTGGCAAAGGATGTTTGAGACATACCTGCTTATTCTCCTACCACCTGGATGGATGCTATGTTAGAGGCATGTTTTCAGTACATGCACAATGAAGAATGAGAATGTTCAGTCTGCATCAATAAAACAAGAAAACACGAACTTCTGTTTCAAACTGACACATTTATGAGAAGTGTTACATGAGAACTGGGTGTCTGACTATGGCTGAGCAGTCGAGAAGTGAGACTTGGATTGTGCTTGTCTTTTGCCACCTTTGTGCGCCATTAATTTATCATCCATCCATCATTCATTGTTGAAGTTGCACTGGAGCTTTTAAAGGCAACTGAGGGAGAACAAAGGACAGATTTTTTTTTTGTGCCAGATTGCCACAATTTACCAGAACATAGGTCACTCTGGTGACACAGTGAGGGAGATGCAGCTTGTGTCAATGAAGCAAGTTGTCAAAATCATATTTCCTTGCAGCCGAAAGCAGTGCAGATGTTCACGAGATGATGCAACTGAAATTGAGGGAATGTTTTTGATTTTTATAGGCAGAGTCAAGGAACATTACGGTTTTACCTCATATAAATGCCTATTAATAGCTTCAAATTTATGGATACAGAAATGATATCCATATTTTTTTAGACGATGTCCGTTGCAAATTTCCCACCTGTAGGACTAATAAAGGTCATCTTATGTCTCCATGTCAGTTCAAACAGTGGTTCCTTAGTGGACAAATCCTAGATTGTGCACCAGGATCAGTCTTATTACAGGGTTCGTATGGTTGCTTGAAATCCTTGAAATTGCTTGAATTTTAATATTGTCTTTTCAAGGTTTGAAAAGTGCTTGAATTTCAGATGTGGTGCTTAAAAGTGCTTGAATTTGACCCTGAGAAAGGTATATGAACCCTGTTATTACCTGCAGTGGGTCTTGATGGCATTTAAAGTTACATGGACAGTGTTATATTTAGTGTAAAAGCCTAAAATGAAAAAAAAGGAGCTGTTGTTGAGGAGGAAAAGGAGCACTCATCTCCAGATGGAGAAGAGGTGTGCTAGCAGTATTGTCCTCCTTCACGGTTTCCCTCTTTTTGTTCCTATGGGAGTTGTTGCAACATGAATTTAACTTCTGAACTGTTTCCATGGAGACCTCACATCCAACTGTGTCCTGTCAAAGTGGCTAATTAGTTAATGAAGCGCGTGGCGATGCCCGAGCAGAGAGAGTGAGAGAGTGAAAGAGAGCGAGAGAGAGTGTGTATGGAGGAATTTGGCCGACTCTCACATTATTTGGTTCGTCCCGATCCCCAGCCCCCTCCATCCTTCTGCCTCTCCTCTCTTGCCCCTCCTCCCTCTCTTTCCTCTCATAATCAGTTCTGCTGTAATCAATTAGCTGGATGAGGAGCAGCAGAGGGAACAGGTGCAGCTAAATGTTAATGAATTCCTTTGCGGCCATCCTCACAGTAACACTGGCTGAATATTTAAACTGCTTGTTGGCCCAATGACTTACACCGCAGATGAAGCAGGGATCCACACACCATCGCTCTGTGTCTTTTTAAAAATCTGTTAATATGACAACATGTGAAAGTGTGCGCACATGTTGTCATATGACAATTCACTTTAGTTACTTTTTTCTAAGGGTGACAAAAAAAGATGTTTGTTCTAGATTGGTTGGATAAAGAACCAAAGACCCAAATGCACAACACCATCAAAACTTTAACTTCAAGCACCGGTGATACACACGTGTCTGAACAGTTTAGGTGAGTAAAAGGAAAATGCAAAGTCTTCAAAAAGACCAAAAGATCTTACTGTAAACTGGAAAAAATAATTAACAGGTCAGATGCAACACTGAGGTAAAACTGATGAGACTTAACAGTCCAAGTTTTACAGAATAAATCTAAATGTAAAACAGAGCATCCAGCATGTATTAAAAATGTCACATCTCAAATGACATTTAATTCAATGATGTTGAAAATGATGTAGCTTCATGAACAATATGCAGGAGCCCTATGCAACACCCAGGCCCAAATGAACATCTTTTAAAAGACTAACATATAAAAAGTTACATAACTCACTAAAGTTTTGCAGTTTTACTGAAGCACCTGGACTCTGTAGTGCAATCATGTAATCACATTATGTTATTTCCACCTAATACAGCCAGGGTATCAACTCACACCCTTCTACGCGTCTAAGTAGGCGTGCTATATCTGCAAACCACTTTGCAACCCTCTGCAGCCATTTCCCTCAGTCACACCTGTTATTGTTGTACAACATCTACAGTGTAGTACACACCAGAGTGTAGGGATGTCTCTACTTCTTCACCAAGTTTCATGAAATTCAGTCTGGCAGGTTTTGCATGTGAAAGCTCATAATCAACAAATGCCACGCTAACAATACCATGAAAGTGAAATAATATAAATGAGTAACATGTAACAACAAGAAGATATAGTTTGAGGTTGGAACACAATCTTTAAATGTTTCCGTTTCTGTGCATAGTCATTTCAGACCCCTTAAAGATTTGCACATTTTATTGTGTGGTAGATTTAATAATATTGCAAAAACTGAGGTTTCATCACATCCTGCATAATTAATAAACTAAAATAACAAAGCAAAAACATGTTTTCATTTGGGATATTTTAGGTAGGCATTTGAAGTGAGGATAAATGATCTTTATACGCAGGCTAAACTTGCTAAACTACTAATCAGTTTATTTGAGGCGTCTGATCTGTAGGTGAATTTAAATCAAAGTCACATGACCTGTATTTCTGACTGAGTGTAATGATGTCAAAAACAAGCCATGGGGGATTAATTTATCCAATACAAGGCATTTACTCGTGTTAACCTCAGATTTCTAAATATCATCAAGTTTAGCAAAGTTGGGATTTCTGTTATTATCAGTTACACCCAAATGTATCAGCTGAACTTCTGAAAGAGATTTATATGATGAGAGAAAAAAGCAGCGGAGACACAGAGAGGATTCTTCTATTCTAATTCATTAATCTTCATTCATTAATGCTCAGCCCACCTGACACACACACACACACATTTTGGGTCACACTGAGTATATCAGCAGGCTGCTTGATGGCAGCTGCCTCACAGAGCAGAGCACACTGGGGGCCAGGCAAACATCTGTTGTGTGTGCATGCGTGTGTGTGTGTCTGTTTGTGTGTGTCAGAGGTGGGTTGTTAACATGCAAATAAAGCAATTAAAATTCATGCAACACACACCCAAACGCGCACAGATACACACTCATACACGTGCAAATTGAAATAGAAACACAACAGAAGCCAGATGAGCTTCTCTGTTGATTGCTGATCAGATTTGCATGCAGACCCTTTTGACACTCTCCTGCGATGAAAACGCAAATACTTTTTGAAATTATGCAGTATTTATTTGTGTGTGATATATTTTGATAGCATGCAGTTGAAGGTACACCCTTTTTTTTTGCCCATACTTAGAGTTTAAACAACACTTTGTCATTCCCAAATCCATGGAGCAAATCACAGCCATGGTATCAACGTAAAGATCATCCTGCCGCATCAACTTTGTTGTGGCTCTAGATAATTAATGCTACATGTGAGCTTATGAGGGTTAGGGCTGAAAAATTAGTCTTTAATGTTCTTTTTTTAATTCAAATATTAAAAGTTAATTCGGACATGGGCTATTAAACTGAAAGTCACATTATCGCTCTCTTAATAGGTCTATCATTTTTGTACTAAATTTTATGTTGGTGGTTAGAAATGATTCTGAGTTATTACCCAAAATCAAGCGATTTTAAATCTACATCAAATGACCCAAAGTGCCCATAAAAGCTGTAAATCAAACCACATAGAGACAAAACTACCACACCAGAGCAACAAAGTGAGCAACAACAAAAAACCTAGGACAACAGAAAAAATATAAAATGCAAAATATTTAAATATACTAGCTAAATAACTGGAACAAATTCTGATGTGTCCTAGGCCTCTAGATCCCTTTCCAGGTTTGGTGGCTCCATGGATTAGGGGAGTGGCTCGCTTAGCATCCGTCACCAAAGCAATACGTGTCTCATGAAGTTGTTCGGACTTGTTTGATTTATGTCATTTTCTCCTGTGTGATCTCCATATTTAGTCCTTCCTTAATGAGCCAGGTTCATGACAATGGAAGACAACTGCAAAGATGCACAAAATGGCCTCAAAAAGACTCATAATATCACAGAGAAGTCCAAGACACTAGAGAGACCCACAAAGAGAACCAATTCAATTCAGCTTTATTTATTTATTTAGCACCAAGGTGCTTTATATTGTAAAGTAAAGACCCTACAATAATAGAGAGAAACCATCAACAACCAGAAACAATCCAACGACCGCCTTTGAATGAGCATGTGGCCACAGTGGGAAGAAAAAACTCTTTTACAGGATGAAACCTCTGATAAAAGCAGGGTCGGGACAACCACACAAGACATTTGCCAGATAATAGGAATCGAAATCAAACTGTCATTTCACAAATGAGCCACACCTCTTTCTCTGTGAACCTCATCACCAATCAGATGATGTTTGGCACCTTTGTTTACCTTCTCTATTTTATTTTATTTTATTTATTTTTTTCATTTTTTATTTGCTAGAGCATCAAAGTATCCTGGCAGCCTCCTCCACGCAGTGCCCAGAATGGGATCATCACAGCTTACAAGATCAAATACAGGAAGACGGGCCGACGTGGAGACCAGGAAGCCATCGAACCCAACAACTTCTGGTACCTGTTCACTGGTAAGTCTCTTCAAACTGTCTGTAGAAGAGAAATGGTTAATGATGTATCTGCTGTTGGCTTTATAAAACATCTCAAACAGCAGCATTTGTTGGGGAATTTAGCACAGAAGAAAGAAATATCTCAGCTTTTTTCATACGCACAGTACTTGTTAGTAAGATCAATCCAGTCTCATCAGGGGGCTGTTATCTCTCAGAGACTACAATATTTCACCAGACTCATCCTTTAGTATTTGCCCTCATTTTCTCTCCCAAATAAATCTTTTAAAGCCGGACTCTTTGTTCTTAGAATGACTCTGCTTGTTTGGCACAAACTACACAAAAACCGCTGTACAAATCTGCCTGACTGCAGCCAGACTGTGCTTTTATATATATATATGGGGATTTAATGAAAGCACAGAAGATTGTTTTCACTGAAGGTGATGCGAGTCTGACAGTCGGCATGCGTAAATCTTCAAATAGAGACAAAGAAGACGTAAATCCTAAAGATATGTGTGTGTGTTTTAATATGTCTGTGGAACTGTCGATTTATTTCTTTACTTTGGTGGAAAACAGCTGCATTAAAAGTCTGTGTGTGTGTGTGTGTGTGTGTGTGTGATTGTGTGTCTGCATTCAAACTGCCACCAGCTATTATTTCAATTTGAGGTTTGCAGGATTTGAATGAAACTGATCTTCCTTTTCATTATTTTGCACTGATGGTTATCTTCATCTGTCTGTCTGCATCAGAATCTGTTCCCCAGTGGCAGGTTTGCTTTTGTGTGTGCGCGTGTTTGGAATCCGATCCGCCTGCTGCAAGCCCGGCCGTCAGCAGCAATCGCTCCTTTTTATTGTCTGATAATAAAAAGACGAGTTTAAATGAATAAAACGATTTCTTGAATAAAAAAAAAAAAAACGAGCTTCTCAGAGGAGGTGAAAAGAACAGCAGATTAAATAAACATACTTAACGCTAACATTAAAACTTTATTCTGCTCCATTTATGTAATGACACGTGTTAACTAAGCCTCAAATCCAACCGTGCATTTTCTTAGTGGAATAAGCAGTGGGATGGCAAGATAAAAAAAAAAAAAGATAATTATTAAATATTCTTCAGAGTGCTGAGCTCTCAAATGTCTGCATAGTTGTGGTACGCGTGACATGCTAGGTTTACTCGGCTATGTGTGTGTACTGGACGTCATTGTCACAGTTATTTAACACTTTTGAACTCAGTTCCTTAATAGACTGCAATACTTTGAGAGTTCTGATATCAGATGGCTTAAGTGGTCTAATCATGCAATCGGACGGCACCACACATTTAACCCCTCTGGTTTCTGGTAGCTTTTATTTTGTTGTACTTTTTTGTAGCCTTGGTAAATTCCACCCCACTCTGGCAGTAACGGTAACACCAGCTCCCACTTCAGTTAATTATCATGGGCTACAAATAAGAGAAGGTAAGGCTCTTTTTCAAGCTGAGAGACTCGGCAGACCCGGCTCTTCAAGTTGCCAATCTTCAAGCTCGCACAGAATGCGAGTGGAGTGCAACTCAAATGGTAGACAAGGCCTTCAGTTGCCTGAAGCACCAGGAAATTGTTGGTCTTACAAAATCCAACACAGCCAGCCTAGGGTGTGTTACGGTGCCAAAAAGATGATCCAAAGGCTACCAGAGAGGAGAGGAAAGACCTTCCATCTTCATAGTAGCTAAAGTGGATTATGGCTTTGACTCAACAACAGCAAGGTAAATGGTCCACTGGGGAGACCATCACTAACAGGACCATTACCGGGACGACATTTGGAAGATCTCCCGAGCTAGAGCCAGTAGCAAAACCCAACACAGGAAGGAGCAGAATTAGCTGGTTAGCAGAAACCGAATTTTGAAATTAAAAGTGAAGGCACTGTCCAGTAGTAAGTTGAAATGTTGGCTCAAATGAATGAAAAACGTTAAAAAAATAAAATAAAATAAACGTGTGTAGTGGCCAATAGAGTTAGAAAGCCTATCTAAGACTTCAGGCCTGTCAGACAGGTACAGTAGAAATGTTAATAAAAAGGCACCAACACCACAAGAACAGTCCAGAGGAACCTTTCAGTGTTTTGAATTAGCGTAGGTGAAGACTAGCACACAGCTCCCTGCTACAGTTACCTGTGCTGACATCCAATACCAAACTTTACACCTTTAAAAAATCCAAACATTGGAGCTATGAAACAATAATAAGCTCTCACGACACATTTGATGTGACAGTGAGCCTCAAGTGGCCATGTGAGGAATTGCATTTATTGTATTGTATTTCGTTTTTCAACCCTGGAGTGGCACTGGGTCCATATATGACTGTGACACCGTGTTGGTTGTGAATTGGTTTTAAGCAGCAAACCTATGTTTTTACACCTGTACAAAAGGAAAACAATGAAGATATAATGATGTGTGTCTCTCTCTCTTTTCTTTTTCGTTTTCCAGGTCTAGAGAAGGGCAGTCAGTACAGTTTCCAAGTAGCAGCAATGACAGCAAATGGGACAGGCCCAGCCAGCGATTGGTTCACCGCCGAGACGCCAGAGAATGACCTGGATGGTAAAAAGCGAGTGTGATAGAGCGTGTGTGTGTGTTTTCGTGTGCACGTGTGACAGCGGTGATCTGTATAACAGGATGTAAATACCTCCACTGCCCTAACACTGGCATAAATATTTAACTAGTTATAGACGGGTGTTGAGTGGATTGATGGAAGGTTTAGCTCAAGAGGGAGAAAAAGGAGGGGCGATGGAATACATCTGAAAGAAAAGAAAAGGAAAGGAAAGGCTGTCGTTCATGTAGAAGTATATCAAAAACAGAAGGATGCGCTACATTTAAACTTAAATACTGATAAATAAGCAGTGCATAAACAAGTAAAGGATTTATACATTTGCATATGAGGGTAGATAAATGATGTGTTGAAGTTCTGGCCACAAAACAGCAGCAGAAAAAATGTCATCTCCATCTACCTCTGCTTTCTTCTGAATAATGTAATGGTCACCCAACCTTCCATTTGGACTGCTATCTAGCTTTCAAAACAACGATAATGTAGTACTGAACAAATTTGTTTCCCAGCAGCTACTCTATAACACCCTCAGCAAGGACATAAGTGGGGATTTAGTGCTTTAAAGTTAGTTCTCCTCATTTCCAGTTCTATATTTTTATTCATGGACTAAAGTCCTAGAGCAGTTTGTATGACCCCTATTATCTAATACTGAGCCTCGATGCATCCTCTCAGGTTATCAGCTATCACTAAGACACATTTCAGCCCCAGAATGCATATTTTGATAGTACATAAGTATAAAAGATACTCTTTAAAGATAAAGTTATAACTCAGTTATAAGTTATACTGGTTACTGTGTAGTCATAAGCATGAAAACTGTCCTTATATCTGCCTACGGCTACATTATTGAGAGTTACAAAGCCATTACCAGGCTACAGACAGAAGGAAAAACAATAAGCAGAAACAAACTGGCTAGCAGCTCTGGGGATTTTCAACCTTATAACTCGTAACAGAATAATTTAAAAAACGATAACCAGCTCAGCACCAGGATGTTCTGGTCAGCAGGATGCTGCAGAGATAAAAACAACAAACACATCCATGCTAACTGTGTTTCCGGGCCGGGACAGAGGGAGACCCAAATCTTATTTCGATGGATTATCACTCAATAAAGTGATATGAAGCATCTCCCCCCGAGGACCGAGAGTGCTCTAATCTCATCTAATCTGTTCCAGAGGAATAACACTAAGTGTCATGTCTTTTTAGGGGTAACAGGGTTAGCATTTTTTACCCACAGCTGCTCTAAGTACCTGCTTCTGTGAGCACTAACAGGGTTAGCTTTAAGACTACTTGGCGGTGGTAGCGGTCAGGGCTGTACAGAAACACTGATGTCCCCAAACCGCAGTGCTGTCATCGTCTTCGTGTCTGACATTTTATTGTTGGTTTGTTTGCAGAGAGTCAGGTGCCTGACCAGCCGAGTTCCCTCCACGTCAGGCCGCTTCCCAACAGCATCATCATGTCCTGGACTCCACCGCTCAGCCCTAACATCCTTGTCAGGGGTTACATTATTGGCTACGGAGTAGGCAGTCCCTACGCCGAGACGGTCAGAGTGGACAGCAAGCAGAGATACTACTCCATTGAAAACCTAGGTATGAAAGTGGCCGGAGCGGCTTCACCTATAGTTCACTAAGAAAATGGAAACCACTTTCATCCAGCACACGTTCAGCCTGCATTACCTGCCAGCTAGTGCCGACAAAAAGAGACAAAATAGACCTTTCAACTGAGAGCTGTACTTTCAAAGTCTAATTTACTTCCAGCAGTAACAGGTAACAGGTCACCATTTCACCATTTTCAATACAGCTCAAAGTACTGAAACAAAGCAGTGACATATACTGATAAATCATGAATATTCAAACAATATGAGCATAAATATATGAACTGTAAAATTTTACATTTTTGTCCCGAACACTGACATGTCCTCAATACTGGGCACATTTAACTGTTGAGTTTGTTCACGTTAATGTCCTAATTTTTATTTTATTAATGATTAAAATACTTATATACTTATATAATAATCTGTATAATTGTTACTGACCAATAAATGTGTGAATATCACACATTAAAACAGAAGCACAAACATTTTAGACAGTCTGCACCTCACAGCAGGACTGCAAAGGTGACTGAGAGGTCCATTTCACTGCCTCACATTAGTAAGGGGAGGGCTAACAGATTGGACTGACTGTAGCCCTCCGTCCTGGGACCGGGCAATAAAGGTCACTAAGTTCCTAACTCCTGTATCCAGATGGATGAGTAACATCAAACCTCATCCCTTTGCAGTTGTTAAAAAGACTGAAATTATCCATAAAGGCCAAAACTGTCATCAGTAAAAAGCTGTATACATGTTTAATTTCTGCTGTAAAGTTGGACATTTTACCATCCAGCCAGAAGATAAACACCACCAACTGGTCATTAGAGGAACTGAAGTTTGTGGCATTCCAGCTTGTTTTGTTTTTTTTATTTCATCCTAAGAGGCTGTTTGACTTATTTTTACCGTACAGGCACTGATGTGACACAAGTTGCTCATTTTTATTGGCTATTCACCCTTTTACTAAAGTCAAAGTCTGTTAAAAGTCAACCTTGCTTCCAAAGAGGACATCTTAGAATACGAGATTATCCGCGTCCAGTGGGAACCGTCTTGATGTAATGGCTCTTATTTCACTGTGATTTTACATGATGAATGATGTATTCAGTGGAAAAAGCCCATTAGGATGAAGAACCACAGTTTGGGGAAAAGGTTTGGCATATTTACGATCCTGAGAGTGTGCAAAATAACCGATGTGGACAGATTTGTACTTGTTTCAGCAAACTGTTCATCCTTTAGCAGCTTACCGTGAATCGTGGATATTCTGGATCTACTCAGTGTCTGGCTAAAGGGCAAACTGGCAGAGCTGTAGGACACCTGATGCAACACCAGCCCTCATAGCCAGGAACACCTACAGTCATAAGCAGAATATTAATCACCAATAGTTTCCATCACTGTCAGAGCCTTTTTCATTTCTTGTCCTTCCTCTTATCAGCACCAAAATAATTCATCATGTCATGGCATTTCCAGCATGCTTATCAACAGCACCTACTTAATAAGTTCATCCTTCATAAATCCAGCTGCTCCTGCTGACAGCGTGCCAGTATTGACACAGCGTTTGCCTCTTCCATTAATTCATTATGATGATGAAATCCCCCATTTAATTACGATCAATAATTTAAAAGAATTTAATAAGAAAGCTGCTTGAGGTGGAAATCTAATTGTGAAAGGTCGAAAAAGAGAAAACATCCTCCCCAGTGAGCGCAACAACCAATTTGCATGCCAAAGAAGACAATAACAAATTGGGTGCAATTTTATATGCGGCTGAGAATTCCCATCTCAGGTCTCATAATGGAGGAGTGATGGAAAAAATAAAATCGGGCCGTCGCGTTGCATGCACACGTGGGAGTGAGTGCACATATGTACGCGGTATTTATAATTCATAGCGATCATTAATTCATGCGGCGTGGCGTCTGGGGAGCAGAGCCGCCGTGTTTGCCTAACTGCTGCGAAGGTTTGGCGCAACATGGCGAGAACATGCAGCATCATGGCGCGTGAGCGGCCGTGGCGGGATAAGACGCTGCATGATGATGAGCACAGATGTCTGCGGCAAGGGCGTGGCTAAGCAGGTGGCTTTGAGTCCTCCCACGCCACCCTCACTAACCCTGCCAAAACTGTGATGTCACATTAGTGGAACTGTGGGCATAAAATATGTAGGAAAAATAAAAAAAAAATACAACTACATGTAGCGAAAGCTCTGACAGCTAATTGTGAGTTCAAAACAATCCATTTTTACTTCTAAAAATTGAATCACCCTTATATTCCTCGTGGTGGTTTGGTCCACTGCCTACAGTTCTGTAAGTCCTTTGAAAATTTACAACAAAGGATGTGTGAGACGGCGTTCTTTACTTCTGCCACTCAGCTCAATAAAACATTCAGTTAGTTAGGGCTACTGTTGTCACTGGGAGATTGATATTTGCGCCAGCAGTAATTTATATTTGGCAGCACGGCTGAGAGCCTTTCATGTGCATATGTGGAAAGCTGGAGAGCAAGCATGAGCAGCAAAACCCCAGGTACACACAACAGAACCGGTCAGGGATCAATCATCACAAAACACTCGACACTGATAAAGTCCAGCATGAATATGAGATGTTGGATTGGAAGTGGGTTGCCAATTGGCTTGCAGATTCACTGTTTAGATCTAGTTTATACCATATACATAGTCTATAGTTGACTTTGTAGCCCAAATAAAAAGGAATGTTTGACGTACATGACCCACTTGGCTGTTATTGGTGCTTGTTGCACGGACCCTGCCTTATATGGGCTAGATTTGGCATTTGGACCACATGTGTCCCACAAAACACTTTGCTTAAACTAGTGAAAGCCAGCTTATGACATTTAAATCACATATGAACAGTAGGACACTTCTGACTGGTTAGACCCAAATGTGTCATCACCTCATTACTGAATCTTGTGCTTTTGCGTTTTACCTCCTAAAATCATGGCAGTCGCCCTGTAACACCTCATTTTAAAAATCCTGTAAAATTTGCAGATTTCATGTGACAAATTTGGTTCAGGAAAAGTCCTACATGTTCTAGACGAAGTGCAGCTTTTCTGTGTTTACTGTCAAACTAGAGAAAAGTTCCAGTCACTGAGCAGGATTTAGCTGAGGACTCATGTCGAGTCAGTCCTGTCAAACTAGGCTTGACCTTTCCCCACTTACTTTTAATGATGCTTCCTTTAAGCAGACACTGCTGAAACACATAGAAGAAAGCAAGCAATCAGTTGCATCTTAACATGATAATGTACTGTGGTGGATGCCATTTAAAATGACTCTCTCTCTCTGTCTCTTCCTTCTCCTCAGAGCCAAGCTCGCACTATGTGATTTCCCTGAAGGCTTTCAATAATGCCGGGGAGGGAGTCCCTCTGTACGAGAGTGCCGTCACTCGATCCCTGACAGGTAGGATGACTCACCAGGCGCCGATAACAATCCTAGTAATCTGTGTTTACAGAGCACTAAGGCGGCACATTTCATTAGTATATAATAACATGCCACTGTAGAATATAAGGCTTATATTAGAATTATCAGCTGTATCACTAGATGGAGCATATGTGTCGCACAGTATTAGTAGCTGATTTGGCATTTTAAGTAAGCTGAAGCTAAAATTGTTAACTTCAGTGAAAGCAGCGGTGGCAGCCATTGTAACAGCAGTTAGGATTAATAGCTTGAGAAATAATAACAGTATTATGAGCCTTTTACATAATATTAGGGTTCCTGTAATGGCCCACCTATTAAAGTTGACCCACTCGTAATCATGCAGAGGTTTAAGTCCCGTTACTGTTTGAACAGGTGAGTAATATGAAGATTCTAGCAGGTTGTAAACATGTTTGCTTTCACTCTCTTTTGGAGCCAGTTCGAGTGGCCACTAGAGAAACTGTGGAAGGTTTTGGCACTTCCACATTGGCCTCGTTTTTCAGTGCTGAAGGCTGCAGCTTGATCAATATCCAAGTCAAACCCATGACTGGGAAAATCAAACTTTTTGAAAAGCTGATATAGCTGGCTTCGTGCTTTTAAACACTGAAGAAGGGGCTAAAGCAACAAACAGTGATGTCTTTAATCACATTTTTTTTTGTTGTTGTTTTGTTTGCAATTTCTCTTGCAGGCATGTTTGAACTGATGCTAGTGAAACCAGTGTAGTTGTGTTTTTGATTTAGAAGAGGAGCATTCTAATAATTGGGCTTCAATCTGGATGTGAAGCCCTGAAATATTAATGTCGAGGAATCTGCTAACACGTAAATCCGCAGCCTTTGGTGTGCTTAACATGTACTGTAGATGTATTTGTTTATATGTTGATTGATATACTGTTTGATAGCTTAAACCCATGCCTTTACTATATGTGTGAGTGTGTGAAAGAGAGAGAGACTCATTAGCTGTCCCTGCAGACGATGAGCTGCAGAAGTGAGATAAATGAAACACATCCAACTCAGAGCCAAGTTTCATCTTATGAATTAAACAGCCGGCCCTTCTCTGCACACCCAGCAGCCTGCAGCTGACATAAATCCTTTATAACTCTCATAAAACGTTTCTACCCTCATGATGTGATGATAGTCACAGGAAAAACCCAGCAGTGGAGAAAACTTGGCTCACCAAAGTTTCTTAACCTTCATTTCTGGATGTTTTTGTGGGGAAACTCAAAACGAGGTTATTTCTAACTTGTTGTCTTTGATTGAGATTTCTTTAAGAGAGGAAGGGAGAGGCGGTGGAGGGGAGATAAGGGTCAGATGTGGATCTCATACAGAGAAAAACAGAAGAAAGGGTCGCTGGATAGAGAGACATTTCATCAACTTTAATGAAAGCCCATGGAAAGAGTCCGGAGGCAGAAAAATAGATGACCAAGAAGGGCATGAGTCCAAAAGAAGAGACAAAGGTTCAGGTGTGGTCATGTTTACAGCAAGCAGTATTTTATCTCTGTGTTGTTCCATATTTACAATGAAAAGTTAATTTTTTATAGCATTATAGATACACCTGTAATCTCCAGAGATCTTTGAACACTATTGGAGTTTTCTAGTGATTTGTAAACACACAGACCTTTTGAATTACACAAACATATTTGGTATTGTTGTAAAAAAAAAAACAAAAAAAAAAACACAGGGAGATGTTTAGACATTTGAAAAACACCCGCGGCTGTACGGATAATGTTGAAAACATCTGGAGTTTCATAGTAATGCATCTCCACATGTGGACATTTCTGAACACACCCGAGTGTCTGAGAGAGTGGAGGACATCTGTAGATCTGCAGAGATTTGTAAGTACATCTGGAGCTTCTCTTGGCATATGTAAACACATCTGGACTGTTATAGAGATACATGGACACATGTTGATTTATGGATAGATTGGCTAAGTAGTACAACAAACTTCCAGAGGCTTTCTGGTGTTCTGCACTGATCGTAACTGAAGATCTTTACACATACATAGGGGCATCTGGTTTTCTGTAGACAAAGGTGGAGTTCTCCGTACATGTATACCTAAAATTTTCTGAAGTTGTTGGAATGAATCTCTGGTTATTTAGACAAGAATACATATCTGTATTCTAGAGTTTTAAAGGACATCCAGAGCTCCTTGCATGGAAATACTGTCTCGAGATATGTAGACATCTTGAGCTTCATAGAAATACCGACACATTGAGATTTTGCATTGATACATGTTCTCTAGAGTTGTGGACATGTTGAGTTTTATAAAGATTCAAACCCATGTAGGGTTATTGTACATGTTTGAGGACACATCCAGAGATTTGCTTGTAATGCATAGACACTGCAAGTTCTCTAGAGACATGTAGAAACATCTGGAGTTATCTGGATAAAGGTAGACACATGTGGAACCCTTGTTTTCAGGGAGGTGCATCTGAGTTTTTGGCAGATTTTTTCACTTAATACAAGATATTTTTTGCTTAGAATAACTGCAAAAATCTGCCAGTGGAACAAGTCAAGATTTTCCAGTTTTAAGATGCACTGTATAAAATCAAGTTCATATATCTCACTGAAATGCTACTATGTCGCTAAATGTGTCATGTTTTAAGGTTATTGAAATATTTTGACTAGAAATAAGACAAATATACTTGGTAAGATTTTGAATTTTTGCAGTGTGAGATTTGTAGACCTCTCTGAAGTTTATTGGATGCTCACAGAAACATCCAGAGTAGAGATGCATATACATAACTGGAGTTTTGCACTGATGCAGACACAAAGCTGGAGCTCTTCAGCGATGGACAGATACAGGGGGAGTTCTTTACAGATACACAGTCTAACATGGCGTTGCAATGTGACAGTCAGGAGTTGATAAGCTGAGACCCCGAGGGCTGAGATAGAAACTAAACCCATTACTGTTCTGCCAAGGTCGTCAACAGTGACACACAGGCACACCTACACCCGCACGCACACACTGTCTGTATGTCTTGTCATGGCAGCAGCCTGCTGAAGAGGCTTCTTCTT
>VUQR01011693.1:5733-27027 GCA_015108515.1 Hemichromis elongatus
GTGCACAATTAAGAAAAAAAAAAAAAAAAAAAAGACCCAAGCGAACGAAACAGACTGACAAGACTTGACCAGTGCAGAGGATCAAAGCTGACAATACACACCCTCTCTCATCACTGAGGTCCCCACAGTCATCATGGCCATCGCAGTAATGGAGGTACAGAATACATCTTCCCCCCGCACACAGGAACTCCCCTTCGTCACAAACAACACCACAGTCTGGGCCGAGAAAAAAGACATACACATATATTTTATCAGGTATTTCTGTCATTAAATGCACAAAGAAAATTGCTAAAAGGACAGTGTTTCACGTTCAATCTTAAAGTATGCAAGTTTCTGATAGAGCCTTTGAAGAAAAGGTATCGGTACAATACTGTTTTTGATAGTTTACCTTGCTCATCAGATCCATCAGCAAAGCCACAGTCCAGCCATCCATCACAAACACGGCTGGCTGGCAGACACTTTCCATTTGCACACTGAAATTCTCCAGGTGGGCATAGTGGCACAGTGGTGGTGGGTCCGCAGAACTCCTCATCTGATTGGTCAGCACAGTCTGGGTGGCCATCGCAACGCAGAGCCAGGTTCAAACATGGTCCACTGCAGGGTTGGGGTTAAGTACTTAATTTTTTCCAGTCATTTTGTAGCAAAGAAAGACTGATTTTTTGAAAATAACAAAAACCTGACATACACATGTTAGCCCTGCAAATCAGGTACTGCTAGCATAAACGGGGGTTCTGAGGATGTGCCTCACAGTAAGATAAAGATGTGCTTTGGAGCAAATTTGAACAAAAGAAAAGAAAGTCGTGCAGTTTGGTCAAATGTATGTAAAATGTTGTTATTTACAATGTTTAAGTAGTAAAATTCTAAATGAAAAAATCATGAAAACAAAAGTAAAGATCTTCTGCCTTCTGCCTGGTACAACTTCACGTGCTTCCAAGGCACATGGAGACACGGGGCCCAAGACGTTAAAGCTCTGGTAAAACTTTACAGAACCACTTTACTCTTTGACAGACAGTAAAGTCTGTCACACACAGGAAATTGGTCTTTTTATTCAAGTAAATTTAATTTGGACCTACCTCGGTGTGCTGGTACAGCGGAATTGGTCCGGGGAGCAGGTGGATGGACAGATCTCATCTGAACCATCACCACAGTCATTTTCATTGTCACACACCCACTGGGAGGGGATGCAGCGTCCCCCAGCACAGGTAAACTCTGACTCAAGACAGGGAGGGGAGGGAGAAGGGCAAGCCACACCATCACACTTCCAAACACCCTCCTCACAGGAGCTGAACACACAAAGGTAAAAAGATTTTTTTATTGACATCTTATTTCCCCCCCCCCAAAAAATACTCATTTATAAATATTCAGAAGGACTGACCAGTTCTGGCAGTGTTGAGTGATAGCAGCTCCAGCTGGAAACAACAAGCCTTCCCACTCACAAGGACACTGGCTGGGAACTACACAGCTGTCGCCTGTTTTATGAAAAGCATACAAAGAACGTAAAGACTGCACTCAGGGCAGCATGACAGTGGGTCAGTGGGGGGGTTGGTGTTACTGGGAAGCAAATTTACAGCTTGATTCACTGGGGAAGTTAGTCTGATACAACAGGCCTGCCCAAAAAGTGCAGATGGGAGCAGAAAGTTGTTTGAGTAATCCAAAATAGTTGCAGCTACTCAAGATTAAGGTGTAGTGTTCCAACAGCACTGCAGATGAGCTAGTTTTAAATAGTCTGTTCTGGTGAAGAATCACAATTATTACACAGTCTAAGTTCAGTTTTTACATGTGTTTCTGTCAGCACGACAAGTCAGGTCAAGACAGGATTTATATTTCATCAGTGACGGCATTTTATTAGTCTGTCTTATAAACCTGATATATGTATATAATCCCATTGGATGTGTCTGGCACATCCTGACCACTTGGTGTCGTAGTCCTGCGTTTTGTACTCGGGGATTTCGGGACTTTAAATGTTTGCTTATTAAATATTCTCCAATACCTTCTCGTTTGACTATTTAAATTTTCATTTTGTATTTCTTTACTATTTTGAGTCCTTAGTTATAGGTTTTGCTTATTCTCAGTCAAGATTGAGTTCCTCATTTTGGAGGTTGTAAGTAGTTATTTGCTTGATTATAAACTCATTCCTGATGTGAGTCTTTTGGTATCTTAGTTATAGTTTTCTACCTCCCTTCTTTTTTATCTTGTCAAGTCTTTGTCTCTGTGTTAGGCATTACTTGTTTAGGTTACTTCCTGTTTTATTCTGACAGTCATTTGTGTCTTGTACCCTTTTCCTTCCGTGTCTTGTTGCCTGAATTCATTTCAGCTGTTCCCCCAGGTGTCTCTCTTTCTCTGGTTACCTCTCGTATTTAAAACCTCAGTGAGTTTTGTTTGTTGGAGTGTCTGTTTTCTATGCCTCGTGTTCCTGTCTGTGCTTGCCTCTAGTTTGTTTATACTTATTTCATCCCTATGCATTGATTGCTTTCTGTTCCTGTGCTTTTGCCCTGAAGCAGAATGTTTTGGATTTGCCTTCGACTTTAGTTTCTGTTGTTTGTCTCAGAGCCCCACATTTGGGTTCTCTTCCTGCACCAGCCCTGACACCTGGCACAGTAAAGTTAATGCTGCGGCAAGCCCCCCCCCCCATTCCTCTCATTCTTCTGACATGTGGCTTCAAGTTATGCTTGGTTACATTACCAATACCAATACAGAGTACTAAAAAACTGTAGGGCTCAGTTTTATATATCACAGCTAGAGACAGAGCCCAACTTTGTTCCAGTGCATTGCCACAGAGTCGGTCTTACCATGTCGGACAGTGCCTGCAGGGCAGAAACAGCCCTCCACACAGGAAAGAGCATTGCAGTTGGAATGTGGACTTTGCTGAACGGTGGGACATGAAAGTGAGCACGCTGGACCACAGGGATTATAGACCAGCCCATTGTCACACTGCAGAGCTACAGGGAGATGAAGTAAAAGTTAGAGAAAGTGTGTCCTGAACATAAGCTCAGGTATGTGTGTGTGTGCAGTATAGGTCCCCAACATACGACAGAGCTCCTGGGATCTCCAGTGGATGTAGACCCCTCGCCGGTTACACTCTTCGGCGTAGGTAGCGATGGCTGTACAGAGACACTCACAGTCCCCACCTGAGTCACAGCTAAAACACACAACAAACCATAAAACTGCCTTTAAAGTGTTACTCCAAAATACACCGTTTTAGAATGATTTGGCTACATATAAATATGTTCATAGGTAATAATGAGATCTTTTACTAGTGAAGCTATCTTAATGTCCTTTCATTAGTACATCTTACACAGTTTTTCTTTTCTTACTGCTGTGTAAGCAGCATGCTTCACTGGTCGCAGTGAAACATTTAATAAAGAGTCTTTTTTTTATATCTCAGTTAAATCAAAATGTCACTTTTTGCTCATAAAAACAGTGACCGTATGCTAACATTTACATTTTATAAAAAACTGCAAAAGGCTACAAGAACATTTTACTCAAACAAATCTCTAAAGTGAAACCAGTTACATCACAGAGCTTTTAGTACACTGCATTCAGACACAGATACAACTGATGAGTAAGTGCAATATATCTCATTTTATCTATAATTCTTTCCCTTCCTTTGTAGTGTAGATTAGCTTTGCACCATAATAAGGATGCTGGATACTACTATAGCCTATTTTGTTTCAGTTGTGCCAGTTTCAAGAACATTGCACAAAAGAATCTGCTGAGTTTGTTTTGTATTGTGGTTTTTCTTTCCAGCTGTTTTCAAATGCTTGCTCATGGGGGTCATGTGATTTTCGGGGTCTTTACCTTACATATAAAGCACCTTGAGGAATAGTAGTATATACAGTTCTCATTATCTAAACAACAGGCTTGAACAGATCAGCACACAACTGCATGTATCTGAATCAGAGGTCAAAGCTGATGTGCTAATAAACTGTTTTTTTCCCCCGTTGGCAGTAATAACAGACCACAGCTGGTGTAAGAATGCTAGTTTGGGTGTTACCATGCAGCACTCAGATAACTCACATACACTATTCAAGTATAAGTGTTTTACTGTTTAATATGTCTTGCATAGATTAGTGCTGCCACTCACCCACAAGCATCAAAGACACACCAGTCATAATACTGCTGGAAGGGCACCTCAGGGTGGCACGTTGAGAAGAGTCCCTGAGTCAACACAGCACATTTTTTCCTGGCCCATGTCACTCTGTGGGGGTTCAGCTGAAGAAGACAGTGTCAGAACTTAATGTAACGTCGAGGTTTAGCGTCTACATCACAAACACTAAAAACAAAAATCTGTGTTTGTGTGTGTGAATGTGTGAATCTGAACTTACAGCACAGGGGTCCCGGAGGTCCTGCTCCGCCACGTCAGGGCAGGATGGGCTGACCTTCCAAGAGTTCCCAAACAGCTCGGCTGTCGATTCCACAATCCCCTGCCGTGTTGTGAAGTCATTCTCTGTGTCCCCATCAAAGTTACCACACAGGCCCCCGACCCGGCCACGAAGATGGGCCACCAAACGCACATACACACGCATACCTGGAAAAAGAAATGCAAGTTGCAAACAGTAATTAAGGGGAAGACACATGGTCAAATGACTCTCTGTGATCGTTGTAATGGCCAGTAGGGATGAACTAAAATCCCTATTTTAAAGGAGCAAATGTGTGTCATTTTAAGTAATGTTCTTCTGTGTATTTTAGATTCAGATTTAGTTTACATGTGTATTTCTTACCTCCATCCCACAGCAAAGTGACTCCAAGTCGTGAAGAAAGGGACACAAACAGGCCAACCTTTTCCAAAGTCAGGCCACTGCCACTGTAAGTCTTTGGTAGGCTAACTGGCATCCCATTTACTGTCACAGCATTACCTAATGTCACAGACAATTTAGCAATTAGACCCTCCCTTATCTCACATAGTACAATCATTTTGCCAAAATAGAAATAGGACACATTTGTGAGTCATGTCTGATAAAAACAACACCTTCCTTAAGAACACACAAGTGATTCAAAACTCAAGTAGAACTCAAGAAGTAAAGATATCAGACGTGTGGTTCTGCTCTCACATGAGTTCAAAGGGGCCATGTTTGCTGGATATAAACTCCCATTAAGCAACGCCATTGATCCCCCCTACCTCTTAGAAGATGTATGACCGTGTTTCCCAGACTGAGGGTGACTGATTTTGTGCAGGTGACTCCCGTGCTTCCGCACGGCACATTCTCAGCCGTGACGCTGAATAAGCCACTGGTCTCCCTGGCTAGCACGTACTGGCAGTCACCCAGGAAAGAGAAGCATCGACCGTCGAATGTCACATAGTGGGGGTCCCCTGTTGCCACACATACACCAGCACAGGCAGACCAGCCACAGTGCCAGCGACGCTCATTACACACGCTGCAAAAAAATAAAAAATAAAATATCATATAGTTATAAAAGAATACATTTATAATTTTTATACCTTAAAGAATTTTGATGCATTCAGACAGCTCATACATTACCATGTGTTGCAGTCTTTAGTGATGGTGTCATTGCTGTAATAAAGTCGACCATTGTGGTGACATGGGCACTGATCTGGCTGAACACAGCGGTCCCCCTGAAGGAAAACAAAAGAAGATGTAAAGAAAAAAGATGTAAAAACTCAGATTTTTGGGGTCATGATCCAAGACTAGAGCTCTGGTAGATTTTTGAGATATTAGTCTCTAAACTCACAAAACATAATGAAATTTACTTTGGAGTTGGATATTTAAAATTGACATTAACAAATACATGATTTTTTAAAAATCTTATATTGGCCCTTAGTGCAGCTCCTCTGTTCACCAGCTCTTTGAAATAACCCATGTTAGCACCCTATGGGACCCTATAGATGTTGAACATTCTCCTGAGAACAGAGGGAAAATAAAAAGCATCTTTCAGTTGAACTTTTTTGCAATTTGTGTGTCTACTACAGAGGGCATACATTAATAGGCTGGGTCTGAGGAGGATATGATTTGAACAGAAATCATAGAAAAGCATAATAGTTCAACTTCAGGAAATATGCCCTACTGAATATGAGGAGAAAGCACATCACAAATGTGTGTTTTGTGCAAAAAAAAAAACCCTGCAGAAATTCTAAAGCATGTGAAGGTTTTCACTCACTAGTAAGACAGTTCCCTGTGGACACACACAGCCA
This sequence comes from Hemichromis elongatus, assembly GCA_015108515.1. NCBI lineage: Eukaryota > Metazoa > Chordata > Actinopteri > Cichliformes > Cichlidae > Hemichromis > Hemichromis elongatus. The sequence continues at coordinate 11,885 of VUQR01011693.1, forward strand.
GACAGGGGCTCCCTACAGCTTGACTGTATGAGGCTTGACTGTTGGCCGGGAGGATCCAGGCTCGAGCAGGTGAGGAGGCAGGAGCGTGGGGAGTAGACCAGAGTGCCAGGACACTGGTTCACCTCCTCACAGAGCTCCTGAGTGCAGTTAAACAACCCCTGCTCACACACACTATGGAGGGAAGAGACGAGGGAGCTGAATTAGCACTAACATCTACTGAATGGTATTAGCATGACATTATTGGTCTATTAAAGTTTATTACTGAAACGTTGTTATTAACAAGTTCAGATTAGCAGGGGAAAAAAGTGAAAACGTGCATATACTTTATAGTCATGACACTAAAGTTAACTATCATCCATAAATTTTTATTCTCCTTTAACAGCAGCTGAATCATTGAAGTGTTTTTCATTTAAGGCGCCCTGATATACTGTATAAAATTTAAGATATCTGTTTAATGATTACCCAGAATTTCCCTGTTTCTTCACAGCAATTACTGGGACAGATATCACAAGCTCAAAGCAAACAAGTCACGTACAAAACGGACTATGTACAGACCAACGTGTCTCAATACATTAAAAATCAGAGAGAAACTAATCTGTAATCTGACTGATGTGACTCACTGACGCATCGGTAAGTTACTTAGACCCACAGAGTAATGAGCACTGCCGTTACGTGGTGAAGAAATGCAATGAAACCAACCTATCCTGTATCAGGAAACAGGAACATAGAGTGATTTCATCAGAGCTCTTGCACCACCGGGGACTCAAGTATGCATCACGCTCTTATGTGCATCTAAAGTTTGCAGTTGCAGTCATTTAAATATTTGACATACAAGTTGGGGAAAGGCTAATTTGTGCAGCTTTTCATATGGGTACAGCTAAATTCAAATGACCCCAATAGTTACAGCCAGGAATTTCCAACTGATTCATTACTGATGAAAAGGTACAAATCTGTCACAATATGCCTACCAAGCTCATAAAACAGGACTTTGTTCATGAAACTGGGTCAATGTGATACTACAGTTCTGCAGACAATGATGAAACATGCTTACTTCGTCTGATTCTGCACTCAGATAGCCATAAAAGAGACAGGGCTGATTTTACATTGTACTGTATGTTAAAATCAAAAAGCAAAAGAAGCAATCTTCAAATAAAAACGACAGATAATAACTTCAGTCATTTCTGCTTTCTTTAGATGTTTAATATACCACTCTAAAAAGTGAAAGGTAGACTGTTTAATAAGAGGACAGCATCACGTCAGTTATACTTGTGGGATATCGATGTGGTCAGTTAAGTAGCAGAAGGGTTGTTGATCAGTTTTGGTGTTATAATGAAATTAACAACAGCTGCATTAGAGAAGCAACAATGACATTACCCCAAACAGGAAGGGTTTTAAGGTGGAGGCCACTCATATTTTTTCCCTTCTCATCTTTTATGACTGTTTTTCACTAGATTAGCACTCAGCTAGGGTCATTGTCACTACTGGTAGCATGAGGGAAACCTGGACCCTACAGAGGTTACACAGGTGGTCCAACTCAACCAGGCTGGTACATCAACACGTGCTACTGCCGTGAGGTTTACAGGGTCTCCCAGCACACTCTAAAGAGCATGGAGGAGATTCCAGGAGACAGACAGTTACTCACTGAGCTGGAGAAGGTCCTTAACCTTGGGGGCAATCGTGGCTCAAAGAGTTGGCAGTTTGTCTTGTAATCGGAAAGTTGCCGGTTAGAGCCCCGGCTCTGACAGTCTTGGTCGTTGTGTCCTTGGGCAAGACACTTTACCCATTGCCTACTGGTGGTAGTCAGAGGGTCGGTGGTGCAAGTGTCCGGCAGCCTCGCCTCTGTCAGTGCTGTGGCTCCAATGTAGCTTGCCATCACCAGTGTGTGAATGGGTGGATGACTGAAGTGTAAATCGCTTTGGGGTCCTTAGGGACTAGTAAAGCGCTATACAAATACAAGCCATTTACTTAACCCAGGACTTTGAAGCAGGACCTTTTCATAGCAGGTTCACTCTGAGCACATGTAACATGAAAGAGCCTCTGTGGAGAATGTTTTGCTGCCTGTAACATCATTCAGCATGAACAGATGGGTGGTAGGTCTGTGATGTTCTAGGGATGGACATGCAGACCTCTACAGACTAGGCAACGGAACCCTGACTGCGATTAAGTATCAGGATGAGATTCTTGGATCCATTGTCAGACCCTGCCCTGGTGCAGCTAGTCCTGGGTTTCTCCTAGGGGAACAACGATGCCTAACCTAAATCTGACAGAACATCAGTGGGACATGTTGTTTCATTACACCTCAGTGTACCTCAGAATGTCCAGCAGCTCAGTGATGCCCTGCTCCTGATGTGGGAGGAGATCCCCAGGACACCATCCACTACAATGGGGGCAATACAAACTACCGAGTACCATTCTGAGTTGCTGTAATGCTGCATCATTTTTTTACTTTGATTTTTGGGGTGTCTTTGAATTTAACCATATGCAGGTTGGTAATCTTCATTTCCATTTTTGTTGTGTCCTTTGGTTCTGACACATTGACCAGTCAATACCAGTACTGATATCCATGATTTCCCCCCATTGAAATCTGATGCATTTGTTAAATTGCAAATGTTTAATTTTTTGTCTACACCCGCATCTGTACTATGGATTTAATATTTCATAAAAGATTTTAAAAATTATCAGTCTAAAAGTATTTGATGATCAAAGTGTGAAAGTAATCAAAGTGTGTAGCTGTAGAAAGGTGACACAAACTCCTCAACTACATACCAGGTGTTGCAGCTATTTTGAACCACGGCCCCAGGTGAATACATCACTTCTCCTTGCATGCATGGACACAAAGAGATGGGAACACACTGACCCTGGTGGTCCTGCACAAGCCCCGGTGGGCACTGGCAACCTGGAACACACATTCTTTGACTGCGACTGTCATCACAGCTCCAGCCGTGTCTCAAATCTGAGCAAGAGTTCCCACAAGTCCGACCGCACTCCTGGTACACCTGACCCCCTGAACACTGCATTGCTGGGGAGGCAGGAAAAGATAGCATAGTATAGCTTTGGTTTTAGCATATTGTATTAGAAAAAAACATTCTTTTGGTCTCTAAAAAGTAATAACTTTTCCCTTAAGCCTCAAAACAACACAAGCAATGGTCCTCCAACTTACTGCAGAAGGTGTGGTTGCGCCACTGGACCACAACACCTTCCTGACCACAGTGTCGGGCATAGGCAGTGAGGACGGTGCAGTGACAGGCTCCCTGCTGCTCACAGCTGCAAACCTCTGACAGACAGAGATGGAAATATGGCTCCCTCTCCACCAGATCGTGACACAACTGTTGAATCAGAGACGGAGGTTCATGTGTGAATAAAAGAAAAAGTTAACAAACTCGTGAGAGACTACCAGAAGTACCCATCATGCAGACCTGAAAGATGGGGCTGTGGATAACAGCACACACTGTCTCTGCATACTGTCGTCTCTGGGTGTACGTGGAGCAGGCCTCTGGTGTAGCTCCTCTAGGCAGAGCACATTGCTCTGTTGTGAATTTCGCTGCAAAGGATGTCACGCTGTTCTCCACGTCTCCTTCTGGGGTGGTAAAGTCATCACGCTGGTTCCAGGTCAGTGTTCCACACAGGCCGCGCACCTTGTCATATATACCCATATCCAACACAGAAGAATTAATTCTATGTTATGGAATTGCTTGAACATTGTGTTTTATGGTAATTTTAGAGTTAGTGCCTACCACCTGGCCCTGGTGCGTGGCTTTTTGAGCTTCCATAAGAGAAAGTGTCTTATTTCTTTGGAGATCACAGGTTGGCTTGGACAACCTTACTGTTGGGGCAGTTCTATATAACAACCACTTAAATTATGTTGTAACTTGAGGGTGACTCTTTGAGTAACATGTGGCTCTGTACAGCCAATTTGCTAATCTGCAGTAGCTAATTTGAGTCACTAAACCAGACTTCTGAACCATGTTACAATTAGACAGTATAATGAAAGCACTAAGAGTAGTTTGAAGGTTACCTTGTTTCCAAAGCCAGGCTGGAGGGTGATGAAGGCCAGTGGACCATCTAGGTACCACAGAATCTGGGCTCCAAACGTCTGGATGAGCAGAAATGAAGAGGAGGCCCTAAGCACAGCTAGATCCCCTGTTACCAAGGGTACCGCTTCCCTCTGGCCATTTAGCGTCACCATACCTGAAGGTAACAATATCAGCTGTAACCAATCAGAATGCAATCAGCACAACAACCTACAAGTCCAAGATGCTCCTCGGTGCCTACTATAAAAACCTCTTTGTGCTTTGATTGCACAAAAATGCTCCACTATGCTGCACACAGTTGGCCAGCTTCAGCCTGCAAGGTTGTAAAAACAAGTCCTTGCAAACGTACCAAAAACTGCAGTTCCTCAAATAGCCACAATCTCCCACCTTTGCCCCGGGTGAATACCTTTGCAACAACTACATGAAAATCTGTGGTTGTTGTTTTTTTTAAATAATGGACTTATTTATATGATATTAAGACTTGTATTGAGGCTGTAGCTGCTTTGGCTGACTCGTCAATGCCAACACAAGTGGTGTTGACATCGATGCCAGGTGTTTGAAAGGTAACGTCTAATTAAAGTTGTCGAACTGGCCACAAGCTTGTTTGTAAGCTGGTACTTAAAAAAAAAAAAAATTAAATTGAGTTAAATTAGGTTTTATATAGTACCAAATTACAACAACAGTTGCCTCGAGACCCTACAGTAGAGAATAACAGTAAATTTAAAAATAATAATTTGTAGCATTTTTTAAACAACTGCCTGGCAAATGACACGGGCTGGGTCTAAGAAACTAACAGCCTAGTTGCTACACTGGAGGGCCTGCTTGATCACAGGGACCTCACAGGCAAAGGTGTAACCTGTGATTGGTCACATCCATCTGTTTGTATACAGTCTATGGTCTAAAGCAGCATGAATTCGGGGTATTGCTGTGTTGTGAGCCTAGAGAGAACAGTAAGAGAAACAAACTCCTACAAACATCTAATTAGGCCAGCAGTTTGATTTCCTGTGGACCTGTCACACAAACCTTCATACTGTGTCTAACTCACCGGTGTCTGTGATGGTGACTGTGGTCCGGAGAGCTGTCACTGATATCTCTTTTAGACACCCCCCTCCTCCTTCCCCTCCCCCTGCTGTACATTCTCCACTGCGCACACTCACAACTACCTTCCTGTCAACAAAGTCCTGAAAACACACAGAGAATAAGAACAAAATAACAATACACAAATCTGGCTCACAGTGTATGTATGTGTGTGTGTTTGATTGCATTTCTCTACATGTCTCACCTCCACAGCAGTGAAGGAGCAGTCGCTTCCTTGCAGTGAGTACCTCTTTTTGTCAAAAGTGGTCACCTGTAAACCGCCCATCAGAGAGCACTCGGCTGCACACTTCTCCCCAGTACACTGCCACTGACCTGAGCTACACACACTGTCAAAGTAACGGTAAAAAAGGTTGAACGAAAATGGGCAAAAGGGGTAATAGATGACGAGGTGACTGGAAAGACAGAAAACCAGAAAGATTCCCTCCTCACCAGGTGTTGCATCTCTGCTGTATTGTATCCCCTGACTGGTATGTGCGTCTGCGATGAAAGCAAGGACAATCGTCTCTTTTCAGACACCTTCCCTGGTGAAAATAGAGACCTGGAGGGCACTCGCATCCTCCAACACACTCGTCCCTGCACTGGCCCATGGCTGCAGCATGCCCGGGGGGCTGTGGAGAAGTACAACTGGGAGGACAGGAGGATATGCAGTCTGAAAACACCTGACCTCTGGGACAGACACGGCCTGAAAGGAAAAATTTAAAAAAGAGAGAAAACAGCATTAAAGAAGAGAGGTTCCCTAACCTAGCTAGAGATATTAAATATAGTTTTATTTATACAGTGCCAAATCAGAACAACAGTCACCTCAAGGCGCTTTATATTGTAAGGTAGACCCTACTATAATACATACAGAGAAAAACCCAACAATCATATAACCCTTTATGAGCAAGCACTTTGGCGACAGTGGGAAGGAAGAACTCCCTTTTAACATAAAGAAACCTCCGGCAGACCCAAGCTCAGGGAGGGGCGGCCATCTGCCATGACTGGTTGGGGTGAGAGAAGATACGGTTGCTCACAGTTTATAATAATGTGCTTTGAGTCATCACTTCTTTGAAACTCAGAGGGAGTCCAATGCATGGATACTGTTACCGATTTCAAAATAAAGTTAGCACCTACAGACCCTAAATTAAAATCCAGTTTTCTGTGTCAAAGCAATACATTCATAGCATTTTATGCATTTTATTTATGCATTTTATTTATGCACCTTGCTAGCCAAGCAGATCCTGCTGAGATCCTAGGAGGTTAAGATTTTAACACGACATTGCGATTGCGCTGTTACAGATCCCCGCTTTAATCAGATGTAACACAAGATCACTTTGAGGGCAGACGGCAGAGAAGGATAGGGGAGTAGTGTGACATTTCCTTACCACACAGGGTGGGTGTCCTCCACGTTAAGATGATGTGTTGTTGTGCACACTCTCGGGCGTAGCTAGCCAGGGTGTCACACACTGCCCCTGCCCTCTCTTTGGCTGGCAGGCTGCAAAACAGGTAAAGACAGGTGTCTATGTAGGCTGCTGGGTCCAGCTGAAAGACACAGAAACACAAAGTGATCTTACAGGATCCATGTGTAGTGTAGTGCAGAAGACAAAACTTTAATACTGTGTGGAGAGTGCTCAGCTCGAAACATTGTTCGATATGGTTGTGCTATTATTGTGACATTATGCTGTTTATTTATTGTAAACTGTACTATCTATCAATTTAAATTTAATGTTAGAAGTCATAGATTTCAGCAAGTTAATATTTTGATTGTCAATATTTTTTAAAGATATTATAATTATAATAAATACACCTTTGGTTTCAAGTACAGACAGAGGGTAATAGACAACACAACCAAAGTTATTTGTCAATTTATGCCTTACTTTTACCACAAGTTAATTACACTGTATCTATAATAAGTCATTGTTCTTTAATACAGTTCCAAGGCTTCTGTGAGTATAGCCCATCCCTTTCTTGGAACTCTAACAGTGATCTTGGTCAGTTATTTACTTTGAGTAGCTTTTTACAGCTTGGTGTTCGGAGAAATGCACATTTACACAACATTTACAATTGTGGTCAAAAGTTGACATAAACTCATCAAGGACGTGAATGTCATGAAAACTGTGGAATAGTGGAAGGCGGAATAATGGTGCATCTTTAATGACTTTATGAAACAATTTTTGACAGGCTCAAATATACACTCCTTCTATTGTTTGATTAAATGTTCCTTAGCACTCCGCACCTTAACCAGACACTATTAATAGCCATCAACACGCCTCTGTCATATTTAGCTGGATAATTGACCATTCTTCTTAGTAGAACTAGTAAAGTCCATTTAAATTGGTTGGTTTCCAGGCACATACTTGGCTTTTAAGCATACGCCACACATTTTCAGTAGGGTTGAGTTAATGCTTTGGGAAGGCCATTGCAGGTTACCACAAATTAATCTTAGGCTTTGTGGCGGGGCGTGGCCTGCGGTGCCGTGCAGGGAAGGCGGACGCACCTGCACGACATCTGCAATCATAACCCGCCGACTTAAGAATTGCACCGGGTCCTGTGATGGCGGTTGTTGTGGTAATGTTGAGCTGGCAGCAGGAGAGCTGCAGCTCTGTGTGTGTTTGCACAGCAGGCGTGTGTGTTAATGAAGTATGCTGCAAAGCATGAACGTGCACCCAGGTCTGCTGTGAGGTTTTTTACAGCCTTTTTTATCTATTCCAAAACCAGATTTGAAGTGTGTTTAGGATCGTTCTCCTGTTAGTCACAGTTGAGTGCATATTGGAACCATCTAGCTGGTGATTTGAGGTGATGATGTTAGATAGCTCACCTTCTTAATTGTTCCATCCACGTTGTGAAATGTGACAGCAAAACAGCCCCATAGCATGGTACTACCTCCACCATGCCTGGCGGTTAAAACAGTGTTCTTAGATTTGAAAGCTTCACTTTTATTCTTCCAAGCGTACCTCTCGTCAAAGACGCAAAAGGAGCTCATCTGACCATGAAGGTTTTCTCCAGAAGCCAACTGGCTTGTAAAAATAGAAAGCTGCTATTTTCTGTCAAATGTGAATGTGTTGAATTTAGAGACTTGCCATCTTCTCGGTCTGTGACAGTAAAAGACTGTGTTTCTAGTTCATGGCAGGCTTGATCTTCACTGGTTCCTGTGACGTTCTTGACCATGCTAACCAATTTCTATCCAAAAAGAAACTACTATTTGTAGTTAAACATGATCAATTACGAGAAGTTAATAAGCTTTGGTCATGTCAAGTTCAAAACCTTCAGCACTGCTTATTAAAAGATTTCAGTAAAGGTATGCATAAATTTGAGCTTGCATATGTAATTTTCACCCTTGATTTTCAGGAAATACAAAGTAAATTTAAACTTGTGCATCAAATATTTGCTTCATAAAGTCATTGAAGAGGTGAGGTGTGCGATCACCTCACCCAGGAAAAAGTCCACATCAAAAAAGCATGAAACCCCCCCCAAATTTGCATGAATTTTTGGGTTTTAATTCATGCCCATGATGGTAATAGGCAAACCTCTGACCACCTGTAACAACAACTGAAGCTCAAACTGTAGCATCTAATAGCTAAAAATCCTGTGAAAAGAAAAGGATATGCTATATGACAGTGAGAAGCATCAGAGGTCTCTGACCTGAGGATGGCAATGAGTGAAGGGGTTTTCCAAGAGTTGGTGGCACACTGATTGTGCCTCCTGACGTAGCACAGTGTCTCCAGTCACATCACAGCTGTGACTGAGCTCAGCTGCATCACTGCAGCCCTGAGGGAAGCATGGAAAACAGAGTCTCAATAATCAGGGTTGCATTTCAGAAATGCACATTTATTTTAAAGTCACCAAAGTATTGATGGCACACAGTATTGGGTTGTACTGAAAGGGACTTGATTTCTTCCACTGTAAATTAAATGACTGCCAATATGGACTGTCTCAAAAGGAAAACAACAATGACAAAAAAGCCTAAAATGTTTCAGTTAAAGTAAAATGAACTCATTGCATTGCAGTACTTCATTCTGTTGGTCCGGAACTTTCCATGAGTTGCCAAAGCTGGCAGCATACTGGGACACGGATCCACCCATTGTGGTGAAATCATCTACCGTGGGCAAACACATGAAGTTAATAATGTAACGCAACAGCTTGTGACAGTTAACATTTTAAAGTATACACAGCAAAGTTACACCAATAAACAATGACCCAGATACATAGAAAAAAAGGGAAAACCTTTTTTGATGGCGTGTGCATGTATTGTACTTCTCTCACCATCAGCGTTGTTGTTGTAGATTCCACATAGCCCCCTGGTGGCTGCCATGTGCTCAGCGGTCACTGTCAGGTATACGGTGTTCACCAAATCAAACTTGACTCTGACCCCTAGGCCACTCTCCACAAACACAAAGTCTCCCAGCCAATGCACACTTACTCCTGCAAGCAATTAAGAAAAATAACAACTTTATATACAAGCTAGTGTAGAGAAACTGCAAAAAATTTGGGGCTTTTAATGTCTAAGGATGGAAATAAAAGGACATTTGTGCAGAACTGCAGGGTTCAGGAAGACTTCCTGCCCAAAGCTGAGTAGCCTTTGTTGTTCTCAAATGCTTGGAACGAGCAGTCAGTCACAGCAATTAGAGATGAATGGCCTTGGTCTGAAAGGTAACTACAGTGGGGCAAATAATTATTTGACCCGATACTAAATGTATAAGTTTGCTTACTTACAAAGACACAAATACTCTATTTTTTATATAATACCTTGATTTTAGTTAAAAGAAATAGAAAATCAAACAAAATTTTATGGAAGATGGCCTTGTCTGCCCTTGGCAGAAAAACATCCCCAGCGTGATGTTTCCACCTCCTTGCTTCACTGTGGGAAGATTTTCTTTGGGCCATAATAAGCATTTCTTTTCCTCCAAACATGACAGACTGGGTTGATGCCAACAAGCTCAATTTTGCTTTTATTTAACTACAGCACTTGCTCCCAAGTCTTCTCTGAGATTTTACATCTTCACTGGCAAACTTAAGATGGGCTTCTACATGTGCTGTTTTGAGCTGGGGGGACCTTGCAGGTGCTACAAGATTTCAGCCCATTACAGCCTAGTGTCCCAACTGCCTTCAGATTGGTGAAGTTTTGGGCTCATCCATCACTTTTCTCATGATCACCCCATGAGGCAAGATCTTGCATTCAACTCCAAACTGCTGGCGATGATCATTTTATAGTTCTTAGAATTCACAATAATTGTACCGACAGTTGTCATCAAGCTTCTTAGTGATGGTCTTGTACCTCAGTCCAGTCTTGTATAGATCTATAGTCTTGTACGTGATGTGCTCTTTGGTCTTGCCCAGGGTTGTCAGAATGACATTCTGTGGACAGGTGTGCTTTATGAGTACGCTTAATGAGCTAAGGTCAGCAGTGTCTGTAATTTATTGAGAGTCAGTCTGTGGATCAAACACTCTCAGTAGACAAATGCCTACATTTATAGTTGGCCAAAAGGTACCTTATCAACATTTAGACAAAGAGAATATAGAAAAAATATTATTTTCTTTCTTTTTTTAGGCAATTGTTTTATGTTAATAATATCAGATAGGAAAGGAGAGAGCTTCTGATCTAATCTGAGAATATTTTTACCATTTTGAAAAAGTGGCTCTCCGTTTGGAACATGCAGATTGTTCAGGGTTAAATTTCTGTGATGTACTGCAATCAAGTCAAGACCCAGCATCATCCTTAGTGCCTGAAAGCAAAGAGCCACAGACAGATATGAAGAACATGAATGCACAAAAGAGGCTGAAAACATCATAAGGAAAGGTACACATGTAATCACCACATGGAAACCTCTAATTTCCTCTAATGGCTACTCCTGTGTTGATGCCTTTTTGAGCATTTGCTGCTCTTTGATCCAAACCCTCTCAGAAGTTTGTGCTTGGTGAGAGAAACTCTTGTATTATATTTACAACTTCATTGCTGAGTGTGGAACATAATACCTTACTGCAGTCTTCTCTCCCATCACAAACTGTACTGATGTAGACAGCCCAGGTGCCATCAGTAGATGAGGCCAGCAGGTAAGTACAGCTGCCCTGGAAGTGGAAGTGCTTCCTGTCAAAGGTACGGTAGTGGACTCCACCCCAGGACATGCAGGTGGCTGAGCTCTGAGGAACCCTGGCACTACCCAACAGACCAAAGCGCATCAGAGGAGAGGTTTGGGAATCTGAAGAGAAGAAAAAGAATATCTGGATTTACCAGCAGCTGCAACATTACTGACAAAATGTCAAGTAGAAGGATTTTGATGAATAAATAAATAAACCCCAATGAACTTAGTTGAGGTATGTGTATGTGCATGGTTTCTAACCTGGAAGCAAAGTGTAAGTGCAAGACAAACAGGTCTGATCTGAAGCATTCCTCCAGCTCAGTCCCCACAGAGTGCTGCAACACTGCTCCATGGGCATAAGTGAGGAATTATGAGCTCCAGGGAATTCCACACAGTTCCACGTCGAGTAGCACTGACCTCGCACACCCACAGCTACGAGTCAGGATGGGTTTAAAAAGATATAGAACAAGGAAATGGAAAGAAAATGTAACTGCTGTGGAAAATCATGGTATAGTCACTCTTTTAGTGAATTTCAGTTTCTACTTTATTTGAAGCAGTGATTTTGTAATCCTTTAAAAATGATATATATATATATATACCAGTTTTAACCTGAGCTTGCTTGGCTTGAGAAGGAAAATGAAGAAACATGACAACGCTATTTTTTTAAACAAAGAAACAAACTGGCAACCAAAAATATCAATGTTAGCTGTAAAAATGTTGCAAAATGAAATGAAAATAGCTTTTTGGTTTCTCGCCCTCACCCTCAGAGCAGCGCGGGCCACTCCAGCCCTCACAACACGCTCTCACTGTCTTGTTCACCGTCTGGCTCTGGATCTCTGGCGGTCTGAGGTGAACAGTGACATCAGGAAACTGGTCATTCAAACACTTTGCGCATTCTTTTAACTGTCACACTAGCTGCTGTGATCTAAGGCGGTTTCTGACACATTGCTGCATGTAATGTTCAACTAAACTAAATGGATTTAATTTACATGTAAGTTAAATCCATCTCAATGTTAAATTCTTTCTCAATTGCCCCTTGGGGATAAATAAAGTCTTTCTGATTCTGATTCTACCAAAGGTATCAAACTGATCACATGAGAATATCTAAAAACACGTTCCCGAAACAGCTAATATACTGATCAATATTAGCTGCCAAAATCAGGATGCTTGTTATAGATAGAGTTCACTTTACTGTATGCCAATTTAAGAGAAATTTAGTCAGCATTAACCTGTTACACTGGGTTGGAAATAAAGTGCAATACGCATGCTAGATGTCCCTCAGTGCTTCATAAAACCTCTCATCTGAACAAACTGACAGTTACTAAACGAATCACCTACTTGTACATGAAACAGGATGCCTCGGACCCCTGCTGTTTGTAGTATAGAGCTATACCATCATCGCCCCCGTGTTTGACTCGCATCCTGTCCACATCCAGCCTCCATCCTTGGGTGTTGTACTGATACACCTCTGAACATCTCACTTCTAGCTGCAGGCGTGGGGACAGGACTTGTTCCACTCTTTCTTGTGCCGTGTGTTCACACCAGTGTCTGGGACATGATATCATTTTACTTTAACCTCTTAACATGCACCAGGTCATTGTAACTGTGAACCGATGTAACAGTAACAGATGGAGAAACATATCATAAGATACATACAGATACATAATACATTTATAAATGACCTAAGGAGAAGTAATTCTGTATAAATGATGAATTAAATACTTGCTAATACCTTACTAATACTTATTAGTGTAACATTATCATAAAATAGTACTGAATTTACTATTTTGAAAATGTTAGCAAAATCTTTTTAAACTCCTAGGTGTAAAGAGTAAAAACAAAAAAAGTTGCCCCAACATAAAATCTTAACACTTAATTTTAAATATAACATCTTACAGTTTCTGATAATATTCAGCTTAGTGTGCAGCTTCATAAATCCTGCTACAAATTCAACATTACGATCTACAGGGACATATTTCAGCACATCGGCGCCTATTTTAAAATGTATACTGCTATGAAAAAGGCATCTGTGCAACCCAAACTGTTTGCTGTACGCAAAGTTCAACAAACGGATCAAATGCAACATTTCTGTTTTAGATTAATAACAACCTGAAAGTTTTGAAACATCAGAGACAATTTAACTTTTCTCTCTCTTTCATTTTTTTCCCCAGTCAATAAACTTTGTAAATTATACATTGAAATGATAAATCTGTACTGGAAGATTATTTGGTAAAATTCTGAGAAACATAAATAAAAATAATATTTTTGTACATCAAAATAATTATTCTGGGTGAAATTAAAGCATAAAACTTCAATGTGAAAATGATATACATACATATATTTTTAGTTAGTCAACTTTTTAAGCAAGTGCAAAGTAAATGTACAACAACAACAACAACAATAATAATAAAAATACTAGTCATTCTAATATTGTTTTTGTTGTTATATTTACTTATTTTTTAACATGGTGTTGATCAGTGTTTTGGATTACACTGTAACATGTGTTCATGTGTTCACACAGATGAATCCTGCTCATACTTTGGCTCTACACTGCGCTATATGTTTGATCCTGGGTTGGCCATACCGACAGTACTCACCCCATTCCCATTACTGTCTGCAGACCAAGTAGACTCAGTAGTAGTTTCTCCATTATTCTCTCCTTTGTGTTTGTTTGAAATTCCTGTAAAAGATTTTTTTTTTCACATTGCTAGACTTTAATGTTCAATTTTGATTTTTAAATCTGCAGCTTTTGCACAAAAAAACTTTATTGGAACCTCAAACGCAGGCAAACATTTACCCTCATGGAAGGTTGTTGACCAATCAGAATTGTAGTTATAATATACAGCATTATCATAGTGATATACAGGTCTATTATCCTATCATCCTACGGTGCACTTACCTCCACAATCCGTTTTTTTTTTAAATTGTACTCCTTGTTCTGGGATTTACTGCTTTTTTCCCCCTTCCTTTCTGTGTTACTAATTTTCTTTTTTGTTCTTTCCAAAAAGTACCATCCTCACAGGAGTGATAGTTTGCTTATGGAGGTAGTAACCCCTCAGATGTAGTGTTTTAAATGTGGGGGGTGACTAAATGGATGTACAGTAGCATTTGTGCCTTCTGCCATTGGATATAACGGGCAAGGTCACAGCTGGGTTGAGAGGCATTGGTCACTGGACCTGTGAGGGAAACATCCTCTTACCTCGCCCAGTCAAACACTGAGGACACTGGAGGTGATCTGATAGCAGGGGCGGTGAAGCCTCTGACACAGAATAAAGAAATGTTTGTCAGAGCCTAATCTTGTAAAGAGAGGCGTTTCTGGAAGGATGATTCAATGAAGCATGTCAACAGACATGGGAACTGAAAGTTTTTAGAATTACTGCTATCCCGAGACTAACCTTTTGAACCTACGCCAAGAGGCTCAAACACAGCTGTCACCACAGCTGGGTTCCGAGGAAAGAGAAGATAAGCCACCGGCATACACAAAATAGAGTGACTTATTTTTTACTGGAAATTGGGTGTGCTTGGACAGGGAAAAAGTGGGCTCATTCATTTTATTAGCTCTTCATCATCTAAAGGAAAAGCTGAGAGAGAGACACCGGGAGAGAAACTGGATTAGCCTAAACCTGTAAACCCTCTTTGTATCTGGGCTCTGATTTTCTCTGTGCTGAATAAGTTGCCATGATGGGAATATCTGCAAAGCTCTTAAAAAAACAAAAAGATCCTTCCACTGTACTGAAAACAATCTGGGAAGGATTTCAATGTCCAGTTTGTTCAGCAAAAATTACACAACAAAAGGCAGATAATGATGCTTTTAGAACAAATGGTGCACTTACTTTCTTTACAAACACCCCCCCGAATTGATTAGCATTACTGCTGAATAAATTATCATGAAAACATTTTTTTCTTGTTGTGTTCTTCAAGTATATCAACTTTGTTTTCTACAAAGACAATCAGGTGT